>VWZS01005849.1:3396539-3492525 GCA_013397075.1 Rhabdornis inornatus | reverse complement strand
CATTGTGCTCATTTATAACACTTTGAATCTGATCTGACAGCAGCTGCCCATCAGAAAGGAGTCCCACAGTGCCCTGGCATCAAGCAAGGGAGATTGCAGGGCCACACAGCTCACTCTGAGGCTACAGCATGCAGAGGTTGGACAAAGGGAACAGCAGGAAGGTGCAGCAGAGGAAAAAGCAAGCATCTCCTCCTTCAGCAGAAGAAAGACCAAATGAGACATAGTGTAAAGCTGTATTCAGAATGTAATTTGTGAAGTGCTGCCAAGCACAGCAGTTAAAAAAACCGAAACACAGCCAAAAAAACCCAATGCCACATTAAAAAAAATGAAAGAACAAATTAATTTCAGCAAAAGGACAGGACCAGTCCAAGAACTAATATTTATGAATAAGCCATAACACACTTAAGCTAGAAATAAGCTTTCTAAATGTCAGCCTTTTCTCCATGGTCTACTAGGTCCTAAGCTTCAATTAATATTCCAAGAAGTCTTGATTAGTTTATAAAATGAATCATGTTTTCCTTCCAATGCCAGGGGAATAGAGCATACTCCTGGAGCTTCCTGACCTTTCTACATTCCTATGTTGATTGTCTATTTATATCACCCTTTCTAACAGAGAAATTACTGAAAATAATTAAAGGCACCAGAAAATAGATTTCTTGCTATAAGCAATACAAAAAGCAAAACAAAACAAAGACAAACAAACAAACAAAAACCAACCAAAAAAAAAAAAAAAGACTGCTCAAGGCAACTCAAAGATTTGAGCAAATCTTGGCAAAACATTTTGTTGCAAGCTGACAGAATGGATAAAATAAGCAAGATGTCCCTTTTGGACAGTAGACTTCTCAGGGTAAGATTAGTGAAATTGACCAGCATATGTTAAACAAACGGATTCTTTTCCCTGGTATTTACTTGGGTAGAAAGGAACTCCTATAGGACGAGACAGCAAGGACCTGAGGACATTGAAACACGTCAGATAGAGAACATGTCCAGTTTCCTGTCTACCAGCTACTGTTAGGGGAAGGGTTACACATACAGATTATCCATACATGCACACAGCTTGTCCTAGATCTAAAAGCTCACAGTCTATCCTGGTCAGGGCTGCATCTGACCTCCCTATAAGGTTTGTCACTAAAATAAAGGTGAGGTGAATTATATGGAAGCTTCCTTGTTTTTTCCCAGAGACATCTCAAACAACAGAAGACAGCTTTACCTCAATTTCACTGCAAATGTACAGCTTGGCAAACAGATTTCTAAAACAGTTTTAGGGGCATCATTCACCACCACATCGCAGTTATGTCAAGACAGACTGGACTAGGATCACCACCAGTCCTTTATTAGAAAACTTTTCATGCCTTCTTTCAGTGTACTTCTTTCTAACAATTCTGACTCCTTCCCTCATAGGCAGCTTCACACAGTATTGATTCCTTTTCTTATAGGCAGCTCCACACAGCGCTGATCTCCTCTCCTCCCTGCATGACTGGCTAAACCCAAACCTGCCCCTTTCCCAGCTGCCTCACACAACATCTTCTTATCTTATCTGTCCCTTGCACGACCACATGTCCCTTCCTCCTCCCACCACAGCCAGCAGACGCCATCCCAAGCTGCAGCAAACTCAGTCTCAAGCTCCAACTCAAAGAGCAACTGTAACTAATAGCAAGCTAGCCTGCTCTTTATAACACCCGAACTCATTGGGCAGGAAGATGTTTCCACTCCTCAGTAATCAGTGCAGCTGTAATTCATCGTGTGAGATTGTCTTCTGCACTATTCTTTCAACTTATCTCCTACATCACGGCAGATTACTTGGACACATTGCTTCCTTCTTGGAGTCAAGTTGTGTTTTGGGTACAGCAATGATGTCTTGTTCAGAACACAACTCACGTGTTTTAGAGTATTAAGATCACAGTGCTACTCATTCTGCCTCTGCTGATGATACACATACAAATGCTCAAGGATGAGGAATTTTTACATGTAAGGCCCCAGCAAGACAAGACCTCAATTTGTCAGTTCTGTATTTATGGGCAGTAAGGGGAACTCCTATGCCAGAGATCGTTCACTACAGGAGTTGAGAGGAAAGAAAAATGCCCAGTTTTCAGATATTTGAGATATTTGATGCAACACTGCCCCTGAGGCAATAAAAAGATGCTCAGGCACCTGACCTATGAGGCTTAAGTCGCTTATACAAAGTCCTACAGAAAGTCTATGAAAACTATAGGTGTTCGGTCCATACAATTCACGTCCTCCCCTAGTTCCATTAATTCTTCATTTAAAAAATGAGCTATCCTTGAACTCACCATAAAAATCATTTATAAATTATGTTTTGACAACTCAAAATGAGGCACTTTCAAACCACATAGCAAGCGTTACCATCTCTGCAGTAAGGACTATTGTTTATTGTTGCTGTAGACCTACTAGACCAAGACACACAACAGCTACAAGCATTAGGTAGAAATGGTGTGTTTGTACCAGTCCATTAAATTTAGAAGGTCTATTTTTAACCTACAAACTTATATAACCAGTATATATGGCTAAAATATAAAGACAATTTTATTAGCACTTGCTACCAGGCTTATTCCAGGGAAAAACAGAAACACAGAACCCAACTGAGCTGTGCAGAGGATCTGCCCAAGGATTAGAAACCAGAACCAGCTTCATGACATAACTACACCTGAGCGCTGAACCAAGCACCCAGTTTGCACAAACAGCAGTGCAGGAATACTTAAAATCAGAGGGTTTTGGGAAAGCTGTAAAAAGCAGGCCTCAGAAACAGAAGAACTGCGATTAGAGCTATGCAGTAGCCATAAGATTTGTCAGCAGAAAAGTTATATGAGATATGGAAAGCAAGGAAAAATAGAACAATGGTCTGCGTATTTATGCTTGGCTAGAATAACTCCCTAAGCTGCAGAAAAGTATATCTAGCAAGATATTAGGAAGGTCTAAGCTTAATAAAGGAGCTCTGTGCATTGTATTTTAAGGCTTATAAGCAGGTATTGTATTCAAAATAAGCAAGCATTGTTTTAACCGAAGGTACGTGTACTTATGGTGGTTGGCTAGAACTACTGTCAATATGCTTTTGCTTTTTGTGGTTGGTCAAAAAACTTTCAAAGTGTGTTGTAACATCACGTTCTGCGGCTGCTGCCAAGGACGTGAGCTGCTGGCATCCTTCCATTGTCCCAACCTTGTAATGAGACTGATGTTTGGAAAATAAAGCAGCTCAAGACATGTCCCATCCCATTTGTGATTCTGTACGTAAACCTGTGGCCGGCATCACAGCAGCAGTTAAACTTAAGCTGATGGGGCCATCCATGGGTATCTGTGTTGATGGGCAGCTCGTGGAAACATCTGGGCTTGTAATGGAGAATTCAGGAAAGTGGGGTTTATCCACTCTCTGTTTTCAGCTTATCAGAAATGCTTATCGAGCATGGGCACATTCCCTTGAAACTCCACAGTCAGGGAAGAGAGCACCTGAAGCCATATGTTAAGCCCTTCTCTTGGCCTGAGTGAGGTGCTGCTGGAGCAGCCCATCTCCCAAAGAGACACAGTGAAGCACAGGAGAGAGAAGGGACTTTTTGGGAGGAGGCTGCTGAGCACACCCACCACAGCACCCAGAGATGGGCAGGCACCAGCCTTTCATTGGGGCTTACAAAGGGAGATGCCTGGGGAGCTGTGGGCTCTGAGGGAAAAGCTGCTCCACACGTCCTTGGGCATAGCCAGAGGCACTTTCCTGCCTTACTGGGATGCCCTGTTCCAGAGCAGGAAAATACACTGCGAGGGAAAAGCCTGAGACAAGAGGCACCTGTGTCGGGCCAGCGGGAGAGCAGGAAGGCTGAGGAGAAGCCCCAGCCCAGGCACCGCTGGAGCCCCCGGGAAGGATTTAAGGGCAGGCTCCCTGCCACCCTGCCCAGCTCTGGGACAGGGACACCGAGGCCCAGTGACAGCTGCAGACCACAGGCTGGGACCTGCAGCACTGGAGGCAACCAGGTTTTCCTGACATCTCAGGGTTTTCACCTTGTAGCTCTCCTGCTTTCATTAACCACTTCACTTCTTTTTTAATACACTTATATGAAGTGTCGCACAAACCACCCTGCAACCTCATATTTAGTAAGTGTGTACAGTGCAAAAGCCATGCAGAATCTGAAAATAAAGGATTCCTTCCTCTAATAACGTTGAGATTTGCATGGAGGTGTGTTCCCAAGCCCTGGCCCCTTGGCTGTCCTGGGAGAGGCCTGAGAGCTATCAGCCATGTACCCATCCTGCTTCTGGCAGGACAAAAACCTACCACGCAGGCTTCATGATCAAATCCGGTCAAAAATTACAAACTATCATTAATACTAGGTAGTATATCTATCCCAGAGACCTCAAAAGAGCTATTCTAGTCTTTTAGTGTATTTCTTTTCCATAAAGTCTGGAAGTTATTTTGTCAAAACATATTTGAAAATAAAAGCCCTGGGAAGAGGGCTCTTTGCTCCCTTTTCCTGCTGCCATTTCAGTTACTGCGTACAACAACCAGGGAAATATTCAGAAATTATCCTTGTATGGGTTTTAATGCCAAGCAGAAATCTGCTGAGAAACAAGTGCACTATCGGTGCAAAACCAAATCCACATAATGGTTTATTAGGACAGTAACAGTTTAAGGGAATCTGCCTCCCACAGGAGAGCACTGCAGCCAGCATCCCAGCCTGCTACTGTGCTGTAGGGAAGTCCATTGTGCTGGGAAGTGAGCACAATGAAGACAGAACAGCAGTTTTTCTTGTGAACAGTTAGCAAAATTTTTCTCCATTGCTTCAACTGCTGTCCAAACCAGACAGCAGTTCTCAAATCATCTACCAGAGTTGCAAAACCATAGATCAGAATCACAGATCTCAAGTTGGAAGGAACCCATAAGGATGGAGTCCCATTCCCTGTTCCTTGCAGGACTCCCCAGCACGAAAACCAAGATCAGCATACTCCCTTCTATCCTCAAGCCCAAGCCTTTGGCTACAAATACCAGCTTGTACTGAGATGGGGCCATGGGTAGTGAGCAAACCAAGGATATTTTATCTTTCTGTGTCATTTCTCAGGGTTGCGCTAAATCAGATTGTCTGCAATGACAAAGACTTACCTCAGTTCTGAGACCTCAGATTTTTTTGCCTCCTGTGACATGACTCATGGCTGCTTTTACAGTGAAAAGGAAGAAAAATTATTTTGCCTGCAATTTTGATAATTTTTTAATTCTTTCAATCCTATGGGACTATCAGGAAAGCTAATTAGATGTTCCCCTACATTGTTTGTGAAATAAAAATGCAATTTGAGTAACACCCTATAATCACTCAGGTATTACTGTAATGCAGTATAAGAAATTATCCAATTCATTAACCATGAAAGAAGGACTGCAAGTCCTGGAACACAGAGAAGTCACCACTTGTCTACTTTTTAGTATCTTTATGTAGACTCTGTGTGTGGTGTGTCTATGGGGAGCTGAACAGCCAGAAGAGGGTAGCATAAGTTAATTAATAAACCTCATCTGTAAAGCAGAGTTATTTTTGAGAGAAACACCTACTTACATTTCTTGCTACAAGGTAGAAAAACATAACATTGAAAAAGTCATCACCAAGCTTTTGTCAGAACGTGGGAAGGCAGATTTGCAGTCAGACTGACAGCAGGATGCAGAGCTTTTTGCATTCTGTTAACTCTTGTTTGACCAATGCCTCTTTTAATAAAAATGCACACCCAAAGCAACTTCATTACTTTGATCTTAGAGGGTTGCAGCACAAGTCAGCAAAACTAACAATGTTACTGAGTACATTCTGGCATGTGATCTTGTCTGCAGCAGATCTGAAAAGTCAGATGAGGAAGGCGTGGGAATACATAACACTGAGAGCAACTTAAGGGGGTGGTTCCTGGCCAGGTAATAGAATATCAAACAGAAGCTTGTTGAATTCAACAGGCAGATGCATATTTGACAACCCGAATCAAAAGGCTCCTTTTGCTGCTGCCTCTAATGTCTACCCAAAATAGAATGTACTCCCAGAGTCTATATGCAGTAAATGAGTATTCACGAAGGGAATGTTGCTCTATCTAGCAGAGGCAGAGACATCAGCTCACAGGAACTTTAGGGAATCCTCTTCTATGTTGGGGATTGTGCCCTATCAATGCACATGACTCTAAATAGACAATGCTGTTGGGCATTTCATTATACAGAGACATATCTACATGAGTTAACTTGCAATTTTTTCTTTATAAGGACCAAATAGCAGAACTCTTCTCTAAGAATTTTATAGGGTTTGCCTGAGGAGATACATTAAAGGACAAGGAAGACTGGGGGATGGCTGTTGTTATTTGCATCACAGTAGTGGTTAGAAATCCCAGACAGGATCAGGACTCCACTGTTTGAAACGTTGTACACACATGCAGGATGGAAAAAGCTGTAGCCTGAAAAAGGAAGCTGGAGCAGACAAAGTGAGGAGGGAAATGGGTCTGAAGATGTGAAATACCATGCCCAGGAGCTTACACTCAGTAACTGGATAAGGAATAGAAAATTCCTGTTCTGTCAACTTGCTTCTGGGAGAGCTACTTTAAATAGCTCAGAGGTGAGAAAGACTGTGTGTGTGTTTATACCTTGGAAAGGCACGGAAGAGATAATACACCATGTATTCATAGTTTATTTGTACTGTATAGCTGAGAAAAAGTGGAAATGCAAGCTGAATATTTTTTCTTGAATTCTTTTCCCTCCACCCTTTCAAAAATAACACATACTGGAAACACTGGAACTTTCTATTTCAAAGACTGTAACATCAGACTCTAAATGCTAAATTAGCTGCCCTTCACCCTGCTGCTACAATGCAGCCACTTTTGTAGCTTGAGTGTGCCCGCTGTCCCCATGGTACACACACAGCAAATAGCAGCTGGAGAAGGGAAGGGGACAGAAAACGCTGTATGCAGGTGGCATTAGGATGTCAGACTAATTTCATCCCCTGAGGGGTTTAGTTTCAGGTATTGTGAAAACCTCTATGTGAGAGATTCAGAAAGCCTTTAAAGCAGTTCTGTCCCTTCAAACAACCAGTTGCAAACTTGCTCACAATTTTCCCTGGACATCGCTGTTAGTTACAGAAGGAACTTCTAAAATGACATTCAAGTATCCAGCTGCCATGCCTGCTTCACTCAGTCCCATGTCTCTGACCATTTTAAATGTGATATAGAAGCAAAGCTAACTAAAAAGATTCTTTCTGGACATCATCCGGAATGATGCATGAAAGTTGCAGTAACAAGCTGGTTCCTATAGTATTTCCTGCCTTTGCATTTTGACTTAGCTGGCACACAAAAGGTACATTATGGGAAGTGATGAAGTCCTTTTCCTGTATACATTCTGCTCTGCACTGCACTCCTCGGGGATCATTTGCCATTTGTGTCAGTCTTGGTTGGCTCAGCTTCCCTGGGGAACTGTCTGTCCGTTAAAAGGAGTGTGAGGATGTCCACGCAGAGTCAGACAGTCTGGTGAGGGTGCCTTCTCCTTGTGTTTCCATGCTGCCAGACACCATTCCCTGCACAGGGATTTGCACTGGTGATGCAGCAGGTAAGGGGACATTACCCCTTAAAAACATGCTTGGAGGGCTGCTGTTCACCTCACTTCCTGGGTTGGCAACATTTACAGCACTGTTGCTCACTGTCCACAGGCAAGGGTAATGGCTGGAAAAAAAGCAGCACAGATTGAATGACTTATTTCAAAGCATCTAGCCCACATAAGACTTGCCATAGTGAAGTCAATTTCATTATCTGTTCAAAGGCAGGTATTCAAATCAACTTATCAAACTAGATCAGCCTTGAAGATCTTAAGTGAAAAATCACCAGCAACTGTCACACCTGGTGACCTTGGAGAGAGGCATGATGAGAAATGTACAAATATATGTGAGGTTTCAAAATTTAAGGATATTTTTATGTGCCTCTGTGACTTCTCTTCTTCCCATCTCAGGAATGGAGTCCGAAGAGTTTCTAGAGGAGAAGGTCACAAAATCTCAGGACGCTGCCTAGCTGCTATGGTATAAGCACTGAGAAGAAAACCTACTCAACCAGATAACAGTGCATCTGAAATTGCAGTTGATTTTCCTGACACCCAAGTTAGAGAAGAGATTGATGCATTAATTTGGGGAAAAGAAGGGAAAATATTTGATAATTAATTGATTCTCTAGGTCTAAATTCCATCTGCTTCTGGAATATTATTCTCATTTCATGCAGGATAACAGTGAGAAATATAGGAAGAAAAACAATTTGGTTTTAAAATGCTCACAGATTGTAGAGACCTGGTTTTCAGCAGTGCTGGGGAAAAATGAAGCTCCCATAGATTGAAGAGCAGAAGATAATTAGCTCGTCAGAAAGATCTGCCCAGGAATATTGAATTGGGCACTTAGGACACATTTAAAATCCTGGACACTGATTAAAGTTTGGAACAAATGGCAAATGACCAGGATAGTCCTACAAGCCTCAGTGCTCCTCATACCAGCAGTTTTTCTGTAATCTTACCTGGGTCCAGGGCTGGTACCTCCCTTTGTATGTGGCAGTGAGAGCAAATTCGTGTGTGGAGAGGATGGCAAAGTCCAGCTGTCATGTCCTGAGAATACCTGAAGATTATTGCTGGAGCTCTCCAATAAGTTAACTTTGGGGAGGAAAATAAAAAGCAGCAAACAAATCCTCAGTGACTATTGCAGACACTGTCTTAAGACAGCAAAGCACAGACAGGCTTAAGGCAGCAGTCTGATCATGAGGTCCCCAACCACAGGTTGGGATAGGACAAAATTCCCAACCACAGGTAAAAAGGCGAAACTCCCATGTTTATTCAGAGAGTAGCAAGGTGCCATTGCAATCCCAGGTGTGATAAATGAGAAGGTACAGCATGACAGACACAGAATTTGCATTTTTGTAAGTCTGACTAATAGTTTTGCATAATTGACATATATCAGGCAATGTTTTGATACACATTTCCTTATAATTTGAGCTAAAATACTTAATAAAGTTTTATAAATACTGCCCCATTCCTGGAAATTTTCAAGACCTGGTTGAACGGGGTTTTGGGCAACCTGTTCTAGGGGAAAGTGTCCCTACCCGTGGCAGGGGGGTTGGAACAAGATGATCTTTAAGGTCCCTTTCAAGCCAAACTATGAACTATTTTCTATGATAAATACTCCCATTAAACAGGAATTCTTGCTAAATTATAATTAGCGAGCAGATTACTTTATCCCTACTCTTCTTTCTGACCCACTTCTGATCAAAGCAGAATCAATTTCTGGAACTCTGCACCCAGATCCAGAAAGTGAAAAGGACTCGAAGGATGTTCTGACAATACCAAAATGCCTTTGTCTCACATCAGCTCCTGCCTGAGAGCTGCTTTGACTTGAGAGCTCAACTGCATCATGGCAGGACATTGAAAGAAGACCTGCAGTGCTTTTTTTGTATACCTGGAAGCTGTAGTGAAAGCAAGATCATACACTCTCGTTTTTCATTAAGAGTGCAATAGGTACCAGCTCTTGGTATCTCTTGTTTTGCTGCCTCAGTCACCCTGGGTGCCCGAAGGGTTCTGTGCAGGTTGTTCCAGAGACTCACATGTCCTTTCCTAGCCTCAGCTCAGGCTGGCTCCAGTGTTTGTGCTAACCTAAGGCAAGGGGCAGGCAGGCAGGGGCAGCAAAGCAGTGCTCCAGGAATACCTGTAGGGGAGTGATTCCTCTGCATGTAGGAGGGTGGGTATGGAGCAGCCCGATGGCCTCGAAGGGCTGAGTATCTCTCGCAGCTGTGGGGAGCCTGCGGAGCCGGCCGAGGCAAAGGTCCACTGTACTGGTAATTAGAGCTTCCCGAGGCACACATTGGGTCTGGGTTGGAAATCAACCAGCCACCCACTTCGAGGCAAAAGAGAGAACAAAACTATTACTATTGCTGCATTAAAGTGCTACAATACAACTAAGAAATAACCAGCCCTCTTGCAGAACCAGCTGCGCCTCAGAAATACCAAGCAGATTCTAAGATACTGGTTTGTGAAACAACTGACAAAAAATACCAACTCCCCCCTGGCCCACCAACTCTAAAAACAAGACCTGAAAACAGCCAGAAAATGTCACAAGCATTAAAGAACAAATGAAAGAAAAACTATCAATAAAGCAGATGCAACCTCTGCTCCCCCTCTTTTTTTTATCTGTTTACCTATGAAAAGTAATTTTATAGGTGACAAAAGTACTCACAAATACAAAAAAAAAAAAGGGGGGTAAGAAAGCCCTAAAAATATAATGCATCATCTTGATTTTAGATTCCTTTTAATATTGGAAAACTGGGTTGTATGGAAAATGATCCCTCTGCAGGACCTCTCACATTATTTCCTACTGTGAGATCTCTTCAATTTTCTTATTTTTTTTAAAGGGTCCTTCTCTATGAACACAGTTCAGGACTGGTATGAACCAGTTAAGCAAGGCCCAGGTTCCCAGCACCCAGCATATCTCACAAAACTTGCAGCTGACATGAATAAAAACCTTACAGTGAGAATATGTCATATGTTGACCTTCAGAGACTGTGTCTGGAGCATCCTTAGAATGGCTTCTGAAAAACAAAATACTTAGTGGTAAGTGTTCTCGTTGAAAAATTACAACAAGTTATAACTAGAACTGTTCAGTAAAAAATTGGAGAAGTGAGCAAAAAAGGAGGGAAATCCCTCTTTAACCTTGCTAGGCAGCAGTAGACCTTCATATGCTCTGCCATAAATGAAGTAGGAACTTTTGTTTGATGACATAAACAAAAATGTTCCTAAATTTGTGCCATATTTTGGAGCTGAATCTGGAATTTTAAATCTACCTATGGGCACCATTCCTGCTTGCAGAAAAGCTGAGAGCAGCATTCTCCCTTCCTCAGCTGGAAACCCTGACACTGAGACACAGCAGCTTCTTAAGTGGTGAGAGGAATGAAAGGAAATACAGATTCTCCTGCAGGCACATGGGACACTTCACATGTCAGAAGATAAGCAGGTCCAAACAAAATTAATTAGAAGTTATGGGCTGGAATGCATCATTTGGATACCACTGTGCATAGATGTGGGTGATGCAAGGAAAATTTTGCAAGATAAACTACAATTAATTTCTGATAGAAGTGTCTCTGACATCTTGCCTTTAATAAACTAATCATAAATTATCACATAGACTTAATAACAGCAGTGTAGTTACATTAGAGTTACACTGTAATTTCACTCCAGTTACACTTTTTGACACCTGGAGTTAACATTTTTTCTCCCTGACCTATCAAATTACAGGATTCACTGAAGTGCAAGTACACTGTAGTGAATATATGTGGGGTATAACACAACTGGGGAAGCTCACACCATCTCATTTCAGGCTTTCTGTGTAGGCAGAGATAAGTGCCACGATCCCCAAGAGCATGTTCACCCACCTGAATGCCTATGGTAATAATTATACAACCTCCCCAATAATATCACTAGAGTGACTCTGAATTTAAGACAGCAGAAACAAGAATCAGTTATAGAATTTATCTTTCATGTGGCAATGTCACAGTTTTAACCATATCAGCAGAAAAAGCTACTGGATCAAAAAACCAAAAGATGAACTCACCTTTCCTTTGCATCCAGGAATGCTTTGGCAAAGGGATTATACTTGATTTTGAGAGCTGTTATCTTGAGTTTACAGAAAACAAGGCATGTTAGTGAAGGCAATTTGAAATACAAACTTGACAAAACATCCTCCAGAGTAATCTGAGTGGAACTGCCTGGGTTAGCCTAAAATATATCCGCATGCTTCCATTCCAGGGCTGGGTAGGAGACAGCTTTGTTATGTACTGATCAGCGCCACAGGCAAAACACCAGTTGGGGCAGCCTGGCATGAGCTGGCCTGGTAAATCTGGTGGAATGGCGAACTCTTTCAAGAGGGTTTAAACACTGAATTCCTATCAAGTACAAATAAATCCGCAGCAACATTACCTAGGGGATGTGGCACAGGAGTAAGCAATTCTTAAAATCCAAAGCATCCCTTGAGGGAAGAAATTTTCCCATGAAGTATTGTGCTGTTCTGCAGTTGTATGTATTATAAGGAACATGGAGAGATACGGTTATCATTATAACTATCAGTTATTGGTGGAGAAAGATATTGGGCTTAACTGTAGCTGGCAAAAAGCTGTTTGGCTTTTTTTTCCAGTAAAGGATTGGGATGCCAGGACAGATGGGCCAGTCTGGAAGAGCTGTGGCAGGATATTAAGCTAAACCTGGCTTAGTACTGGAGCCAGACCCTAGATTAGTCAATGTTCTACTGCAGAGAAAAGACAGACTATCAGACTGGATGGAGTATTACACTGCATGAGACTGGTGGGGAAACAAGAAAAAGGCACACTGGTCTTGTAGTTAATCAGCTTCTAACAGAGCTCCTCAGTGTTGCCCGGAGCAGAGCGTGGCACCTGCCTACCTCTTCATTCTGGTAGGCAGTCACCGCTATGAACTGGGTCTCAGGGAAGGAGCAGTTCATCACCATCCGGTGGGGGCCTCCTACACGAACTATGTGCACCTGGGGCTCGTATTTGTGCAGAGAGTTCAACATTATCTGCAGGAAACAAAACAGAGAGACAGCCCCCAGTGCCATCCTGGTACCTCAGAGCCACCCTCTGGCTCTGTGACAGAGCAGCTGCCACTGCTGAGCCTCCCCAGCCAACAATTGCTGAAGCAGGAGGGCAGGTGCCTTCCTCCCCTGCAATAACCACAGGGCTGAACAGAATGAGACTCCACTGGACTGTATTTAAGGCTTTGGATGCAGCATCATCAGTGAGTATTTGTGTTAGCAGCTATGGCCCTCAAACCAGTGGGCTTCCACTGCACTAGAGGCTGCTGGAACAGCTCAGGGGCACTCGCTGTCCTGCTTCTGCTGTCTAGAAGACTCAGAATGACCATGACAGAAAAGGTGCCAGGAGGAAGCTAAGGCAGTTGCCCAGCCTCCTCTCTGGGCAAGATGAAGTGTATCTAAACAAGCCTTGGCAGATTATCTAACCTGGCACTAAAAGCTCTGAACAGCATTGATTCCAGGAAGTCTATTAGGTCCTTTAATTGGCTCTAGTGCAAGGAAAAGGTTATTTCTTAAATTTATAGTTTGCAAAGTGATGTATACATACATACATACCTATACATATGTAAAAGAAAGAACCCAGCTATTAGCATAAAGCACTGATAGTTGTCAATTACTTTCTGATACCATCACAAAGGGGCAGCTGAAGCACAGAGTGGGGACATGGTTTACTTCAACACTGTAGTCATGATTTTAAAAGAAAGCAAAGGAAGCTTCAGTCATTTGTTATTTAGTAACTTCTGTTTGGGTTCTGTTTATTATATGGCTTTTCCTCTCCTGCTTTCTACTATTTTCTTCTCCTTCGTATATATACATAATGTTCCCCTGTTTTATTCTCCAGGGACTCTTTAACCCTCCAAGTTTCTTGTAGCTTTTTTACCCCCATGCATATTTTTCTGAGGCTTTTGACTTTTCTGAGATCCTGGACACAAGACAAGCATTTGCAAATTCAGATCCTGTCCTATCATCTATAATAATTCTTGTGTGCTGGTTCCACATATGACTAAGGAAAAGTCAGATCATCATCCTGTTCTCCAATCTGTAAAACCTGAGATAATTTCCTACCTCAGTAGAGCACTAAGCTTATGGAGGTGCCTCACAAACCTAATGGAAATAACAGATTGAGAACGTATAACATTTGCATGAAAGGAATTGGTTCTGGGCTGATGAGTATCATCCACCGTAGGAGTTTTGTACAAAACAAGCAAACAAAAGGTCTTGTGCAACATTTTGCCTTTAGATGCATCATCAAAAATAAAATATGAAACAAAACTAATTTTCCTGTTTGCATTTTTGAGGGGTTCAAAGAGAAAGTCACTTATTTCTGTCTGGTACATGTGGTTTCTTTCCAAAGGCCAAACCCGATTCAATAGAATATTGATAATTATCATGATGCAGAAGCAGACATAGTAATTATTTCATTTAGGAGCAGCCTTTTATTCTGCCATCTGACTCCTGCCAACATTCCACTTACACCAAACAACATTGGGGAACACAACAAAAACCTAATACCCGTGGCCATTTTTCCCCCTTTTCTCTGAAGTCCTATGTAAAAATCCCCAGCACACAAGACCAACTCTGAAAAGACCCCTGACGATTAAATAAACCACAGCACTCTGTCTCTCTTAACATCAAGAAGTCCATTAAAATCTGAAAGTGCCAATTAAGGCCTGTTTATCCCTGTTTACATTTGGCCTCCAGAGAATAATTGGCATCTGTGGGTGAAGAGGCCTGTAAGGGCTTCTATAATTATATAAATGCACCCTTGATATTTCTTGATTGGTAGGTGCTTGCAATTGAAGCCAAGAGGTGATGTGGAAATATCAGGCCATACCTGCCCACTCCCATTGAGCTTGTTGGTAAGTTTAACTTTGCTGAAGGAAATGGCAGCTTTCATCCAATGGGCCCCAAAGTTGGGAGAGTCTGGGTGGATGTAGACACAGCTGTGGTTCGGTGGCTCTGGTTTCCCAGCTGGCACCCACTCTCCATTGACGTACTTCCAGCGGTGGCCGTCAGTTGGAGCGAAGTCCAGCAGGAAAGAGTACATGGCATTTGGATCCAAGCCTGACACGCTGATCTTCAAAACAGGGAACATCCGCCTGGCCAGGGAAACAAAAAAGGGGGACACCACTGGAGACTGGTCTTGAAAGACTCTCCTCAGTATGTCTGTTTCCAGATGCTCACTGACTAATTCAGTATAAAAAAAATCCTCCCTTCCTTCAATCCACCCTTGCCATCAGACCTTGCACTTGGCAGTTTCTCCAGTAATTTGGTCCCATACTTCCATGTTCCCTGACCTCACCAGCTTGACCATGTGCTTTTGCTTTTGGTTCAATCTTACACGCAAGCTCTAAACTTCTACCCAGCCTTCCACTATCTCATGTGTTTAAAACTGAAATCATGACTTTGTTTAGTTTTGGGAAAATGCTCCTTTTATGCCTAAAGGTCCAATGCCACCGCTTCTCAATCCCTTTTTATTATTTTTTTTTCTTTCATAAAGAAGATTTGCAGGAGCTCATAGCTTGACTTTTAGTGGTTTTCTGTATGTCTCAGTGCTTGTGATTGATGCCACACAGCTCTGAATCGGCACCTCAGTGCCTGAAAGTCTGCAGCAATACAGCTAGTAGGGCTCCAACCCTTTTAGGAACCAGGAATGTGTGGACAGCAGAACAGAGGTGTCTCCCAGCAAAGGTATCTTATTCACTAAGCTTCTTAGCTTGTCAAGGAATACATGTAATTGATGTTACATATCACCTCCTACATTCCTCTTCCGTGAGTAACCAGCCTCCCTGCCTCAGACACCTCCATACTGACCTCTCCTGGCAACTGCAATTTTTCCATGCCACTTTTTTATGGACCATAAATGCCAATGAAGGCAAACAAATCTTCGAGGTCCTTTTCCCTATGGTTACAGAGAGAGTACACCAAGCAACCAGAGGAATGGTGTGAGGTCCATAGCCAAGGGGCTAAGGTAAGGTAGCTCTTGAGGCTTAGGTAACTGTACAAGACATCCAAAATACACAAGAAGGGAGCTAAAACTCCAGGCTGCCTTATAGGACTGGAAGTCCACCCCTGCAGTCATACTCTCTAGTGACACCCAAATGCAAATTGCTAGCAGTCTCCCATGACATTCCACTCTCCTTTCTGGATACCTTTATATAGTTTTTGCTGCATGCATTCAGCGCCTACTGCTGACAGGAAAAGACAGAATTTGAGAAATTTGAGATTTATCATCTAACATTGATACAGGGTCAGCGCAGTGTTGAAGAAGATATCATAGAATGGTTTGGGTTGGAAGTGACTTAGAGATCATCTTGTCCCAGTTCTTGGATTGGTGTCCCCCAACACCTTCCACTAGACCAGGTGGCTCTGAGCCTCATTTAATCTGGCCTTGAACACCTCCAGGGATGAGGCATCCACAGCTTCTCAGGGCAGCCTTTTCCAGTGCCTCACCACCCATTGTATCACTCCATGTTCTTACAGAAAGTCCGTCTCCAGCTCTCTTGCAGCTGCCAGGTACTGAGAGGCTGCTATAAGCTCTCTCTTCTCTCCAGGCTGAACAACCACAACTACCTTAGCTTTTCCTCGTAGGAGAGGTTCTCTCCTCCAGACTTTCTCCAACGGGTCAATGTCCTTCCTGTACTGGAGACCCCTGGAGCTGGATGCAGCACTCCAGATGGGGTCTCATGAGTGTGGAGCAGAGGTGAGAATCCCGGCCCTTGCCCTGCTGGCTGTGCCGCTTTAGATTCAGCCCAGGATGTGTTTGGCCTTCTGGGCTGCCAGTGCACATTGGTGGGTCGTGTTGTGCTTCTTGTCCACCAACACGCCTGAGTCCTTGTCCTCAGGGCTGCTCTGAACCTATTCTCCATCCAGCCTGTATTTTAATGCAGAACCATAAAGTTCACTTCATGAGGTTTGCACAGGCCCCACTCTCAAGCCTGTCCAGATCCCTCTGGATGACATCCCTTCCCTCCACATGTCAACCAGAGCACACAGCTGGGGGTTGCTGGCAAACTTGCTGAGGGTGTGTCCCTGTCACCAGCAAAGGTAATGAAAAGCTCCAGTCCCAGTACTGACCCCCAAGGAACATCACTCCTCACTGGTCTCCAAGGTACTGTGAACCATGACCTTTCTAATTAAATAGCTTAGTCAAGGATTTATATGCTACACGTGTCTTTCCGATCAGGATCCACCAGCTACCAAACTGGGATGTGATAAAAAGTGTGGATGCATTGCTCCTCCCAACACTTAGATCTCCCCCAGTCAATGTTCAAAGTAACACATTTAGATACATAGCTGAAATTGAATTAGATGGAAAAATTAATCCGCCTGAAAATTTAATTTCACTAGATTGCGCAGAGCTATTTGCGTTACACACAGATTGTTAATTCCTCTGCCCACAACGCAGGCAAGCTGCTCTGCCTTTTTATTTGAGAGGCTCCAGTTTATCCCCAAAGGACCTATAGACCAATCCAGAAGAGAATACAGTCACCACCAATTTTAACCTCCTGTAGCACTAAGATCAGAGCATTTCCCTGTGTTAACAGGCTTCACTCCCAGTAATTACCTGCCTTGCTTGGACCAGCATGTTTTCACTGTACAGACTCTAACGATGGAAAACTTACTACTTAATATTTCTGATGATTAAGTGCCTTTGCTGCTAAAATCTGTCTTTTAGCATGGCAAATTGTGATTTCTCCAAATTTGTTTCAGTCAGAATGTTTGTTTCAGTGATCATGTAGGTGTACATGTGATCTCCATTGCTGCAATAGCCGAGCACTTCAGCCTCTTCAATTTATTTAGAGCAAATCTGCTGCAATTATTCCACAGTACAGACCTTGAGAGGGAAGATGTTTGATATCAAACTTGAATGTGCAGTAATCAGTAAAGTTGCTTTAGCATTCAAGCCTGGAAAGAGTTTCTTTTCCGCCACTCATGGCTGCATGCACTGATCCCCTATTCCTGTGTCCAGGCAATAACAGGGATTGCAAAGTCTCAGGATACTGCCTAGCTAATATGGTATAAACACTGAGAGAGGAAACCTACTCAGTCAGATAACAGTGCTTTTGATATTGAAGTGTCAATTGAATACAATAGGCATGACTAAAATAGGGGGTAGTTTCCCACTTTATCAGCTGCACCCATTGGATGTATTTTGTGATACAGCACGTGGTGTAATTTTATTGATGTCTATCCTGTTCAGAATATATCTATGTCCCCTAGGCATGTTGCTAGGGCAGGTGATTATCATAATGAAGTATGATACAGCCACAGAGACATGTCTGTATATTAACACTGAAGTTGGTTCATCTAACTGTGACATTTTCGGACCCTCAGTACCAATTAGAGATGACTCAGAGCAGGTGGAATTGTGCATGCTAGAATTTGACACTTGAGGATCACTAATCAATTAGACTTTCATTCTCTGGGATACTCCCATATCGGGTTTCTGTTTAATTTCTGAGCTTTGCTAACAATGTGCCTGTCCACACCAACTGTTTTAGTTATCACACAGAGAAGTTCAGGCTTGCTCTTCTCTTTCACTGTAGAACACAGTTTTCAAAAGCATTCATCTACCCTTCAGCAAGAATGCTTTAGTTGTACTCATTTAGCAGCAGCCAAACAAGATCAATATTTTTTTCTACTGAGAATCTCTCTGGAGACAATCGCTGAAGAATCCTGAACCTGAGAAAAACTCAGCACTCATAGGAAATTGTCTCAAGTTTGTCTCCTTTTGAATAGCACGGTTCAGAGCTCTTTGCTGCAGGCCACAGCTTGTATTTTCTTTGTTTTAGTGTGCTGCTGTGTTTTTTGATGCAAGATATTTTCAGAAATGCAGAGATACTTTTTCATAGTCTCTGATGCTACAGTAACTATGTTAAAAGGATTAATGCAAATGGAAGTGTGACATACTTTTGTAATTTTTTGAGATTGCTGTAGTTTGATCATAAAGAACCTCTTCCTGCTCTCACTGACATTTCTAGAGATGTCACTAGCTATAATAAAAGTACAATCAGGCTGATAAGGAGTGTATAAGTTAAAATAAAAAAAATCAGACCGCTTACACAATAAAAAGTAAATTAAAAGTACCCAGGCATACTCAGAAATGAAAGATTCCCTTATCAATCTTATAAAAATATTTTATCTACACACTCACTCTGATCTCAAAAAGAAATCACCGTGAAGCCATGATTTTCATTAGCTGTGAGGAAAGAAACTGAAAAAACCCTGTTGGTGAGGTGTGATTTTTGTACCAATTTAATTAATCAGAGGTAAACCCATCTTACCTCATTTTTAGTCACTTACACTGCTAAGGAGCCAGTTTAAGCTACTGTACACCCAGCGAAAGTCCACTTAGAAGTTTGCTGTAGCCTAACAGCACTTTTCAAAGCAATTTAAATGAAGCAAAAGCAGCTTCACGATATAAAGTGAATCTCAGCAGCAGATTTCTATCAGTATAGGTTATTAGGAGGAATCAGAATGGCAACAGGTACTCTTACACCAAGAGCTGGTACTTTGGGAAGGTAACTGTTCTCTCTGCAGAATCACCTTGCTGAGCCAACAGACTAGATTTTTAATGCTTTCACCTATGTCCCTCACCAAGCTACAGTCAAAAGTAATTTCATCCACAAATTCTGCTGAATCAGTCTGCAAAATTAATGAAAGTCACACTACATGAGTAAATCTTTCTCTCCATTTCTTATTTTCTCTCTCCTATGTGGATCTTCTGGAAGGTCCTGCAAAACATGTTGAGGGAGCGGCTGGGGTGTGGGGCAGCAGAGGGCTGAGGAGGATAAATTAAATAAAAACCTTAGTACCACTGTGCAAATCTTATTCTGGTTGCTGTTGTCTGTTATGGGCTGGACTCTGCTGTCAGCCCTGTTTGGGGCAGAACCTCTCTGGAGAGCTTTCTTCAAGCCAGTGCCTGATTCAGAATTAGATCTTCCTCGCCAGATTTTTCACTCTTTTCCTGTGCCTTTCTCTGCTCCCCAAATAGTAGGACATGTGATCCATTTATACCACAATATTTTGTCCTTCTAAAACTGTGTGTGTTAAGTAGTGTTGCACACTTGTTTCTAAGGGCACCAGCAACAACTGTGGGACCATGCAATTCAGGCTGCACATATACACAGAGTGCATAGGGCAGTTTTATTGCACCATTCTGGTACAGACTGCTTGTACAAGCTGTTAATGCCCAAGGCCAGAGGGATGGGAACTGCAGCTGGGTCTAACACCACCAACCTGCTTCTGTGCAGTAATTTGAAGCCTACAGGTGAGGACTTGCTAATATAGCCTGATGATTATTAGCATAAGAAGTAATTCCGAAGGTTTTGAGAGGCACTCCCTTGCAAAAGTTTCCTTTTCGTGCAATCACAAGTTAGTCAATATATTTTTCCAGCATGTTCATAGGAGGAATGGTTTGGCAGTGACCAAAAAGAAGCAGGATCACCCCACCTTGTTCATGCACTGGTTTTAGCAGACTGCAAGGCTGCAGTCCCCTAGAAACTCTGGTGTGTTCATTGCAGTTCTCTCGAGCCTGCACACACAGTTTATTACTGTAGAGCTCTAACCCCCCCGGCTGTCACCTCCGCTGAGCCCGCAGTGCTGAGCAGATCACTCACCTGCCATTCTTGGTCACGATCATCTCGTTAGTGACTTCCCTGAATCTCTGCCAGAGCGTCGCATCCTCCAAGACAACCTGGAGCTGTTTCTCCGTGGGGTCGCCTTTGTCTCTCCCAGCTCGGAGTTCGCTCTCCACTACGCTGAGGAGCCTGGACACCGTGCAGTCGCTGGGCTTTTTGCAGCCCAGGTCTGCCATGACGGCTTTACTGCCAGAAACTTCAGGTGGCTGCTGAAAAGACAAAAATAAGAAGCTAAATAAAAAAAGAAGTCAGTTCATTGGGCACCGTCTGACAAATGTGCTCGCCTCACTCTTTTGCCACTGCCTAGCTCTTTCCCCTGGAAGTCCCAATGGGCAGTGACACCAGTGTGTGGAGGTTTACGCACACGCTCCACACAAAAAGAGGACTATCTCCTAATTACCTGTTAGACAGTCAGGTGGGTGGCTGGCTGATGACTCAATTGGCTGCCTTGAAAGAAGAGTCCTTCATCCAAATTAGCATGCTTTTATCTTTTTTCAACCTGAAGTGGGTCTAATTGTTCTGCTTGAGAACCAGGTTTCCATTAATGAAAATTGTTTCATTTCCAGACTGAAACAATGCATGGAAATTGCATTCACACTGGTGCGGACTCTAACTGAAGGAGCTGGGAAGAGTCAAGATAGTTACACAGAGAAGGTTGTCTTAAAATATTTTCACCAGGAATGTTGCATAAATGCATTAACCTCATTCCTCCACATTCCTAAATCAAAATATAATATTGAAGCTTTCTGCACTGAGGTTTCAATGCACAAGAAGAAGGCAGCATCCCTACGCTCTATTGTTGATGGATATTGTGTCCATCCCTTGGTCCCACTGTCATTCACAAAACCCCTGCTGCACCTTACAGGTGGCTGAGAGCCCCTCTGGCTGCTTTTCCAGGGACAGACCACACACTTCTGGGGCAGGTATGAGCGTAACTGCCTGAGGCCTGGCACTGCTCACCAACTCAAGGTCCATCTCAAGCAAAAGCTCCCTCAGCATCCCTCTCACCTCATGCTGAGACCTTCTCTGACAAGCCTGATCCAACAACACATGACCTCCACAAAAAAGCCACCATTTTACTGAGGACTCCAACAATTTCAGCATTCGGCCAAGGAGACGAGAGATGAGGGTTCAGTACCCTGCTGGAGGGTTAAGTGGAAGCCCCACAAATAATGGTGACCTGTAAACACTGGGCTTTGGTATATAACAAATGTTAGAGTACCTAACTTCTCCTGATACATCTATCTCCGATAATGTCTTTAAAAATTCTGGTCTGTTGGACATGACATTGTCAGGGACTTGATTATGAAAATGTAGCCCTAGAGTTCATCCTTAGAGAAATACATTTTCTGTCTGCTTATTGAGAACTTTGCATTCTTTCAATTTAATAGTCCCTGTTGAATTTCTGTGCTTCTGTCTCTTTTAGAAAGACAAAATGACTTGGTGAATCACTGTTGGGATTTTTACAGACAAGAAAGAGTATTGCAGACTTTATAAAACAGAATTTAAGTTAAATCCATCATTTGACAAGGCTCAACAGATCTTGCTTTAAAAAAACTGAGAGGTACCAGCCACCTAAACAACAATGGCCAGAGCCTGATGTCACCTTATTTGGCACCCTTCCAACCCAAATCATTCAATGATTCTATGCTGCTTTCAAACTTCAGAGTCTGACACCCCTTCCCCTCTTCTTTTTCAAATTGTCAACTCATAACAAAAATACCTGGATTATTTTATAAGTAAACTCAGATGAGTTACATTAGCAGGTGTCAGATAGCAACTCTAGTTGATAAACAGCCTGCTTTCACTGCTGAACAACTAAAGAATGTACTTCAAAATCCATAGGATATTTAGGTACCTGGAAGGGTTACACTTTGCATTTGGAAAAATAATTGCATCTCAAGTATGCTTGTGTAAATGGAATATGTTTGTGTTTGGGTTCCCCTTTCCGAATAATCAAAGAGGAGAGAGAAGCTATTACTGTAATTTTTCCCTGCGTGTGATCAAATGGCATAGGAAATGCATAGGAGACTATATGATACAGTTTTAAAATTTATTATACTACAGATGCAAATAGACAGAGAAATTGGAGCTGGTGGAAGCGCCATGAATTTCAATTCAATATCTTCAAGTTTTCATTAAGTTCTAAAACAGGTACATGTTACGTTGTTTTTTTTTTATTTTTTTAGCTGAAGCCCTATTTCCATACAGCCTTTTTAGGTACAGTTGCTCAGAAATCAGGAGATTCAAAGTTAAGACAGGTAAAGAGACAACTCACAGAAGTAATAATATTCCAGTAGTTACATACAGTTCTTTCTGTAGGCAAATAAAAAGAGAAGCAGCCTGGCTTTCAGAAGTATTCACTGCCCATCCCTCCTGCAGGGCTTCAAGAGAAGTGATATTGGATTAGAGCCTCCAAAAATCAGATCCCATCTACCTTCCTCAAGATGCTTAGAACTTAAAGGAAACCAAAATCATGCAAAAAAGCAACAACAGTTCACGTTGGTGGAAGGGTTTTCTAATGAGGAAGAGAAACTCTCTCACCAGCGGACACTGGTGCATTACTAGAGGTAAAGAATATGCTCAGCAAAGATGGATTGGAAATGGAGGCTGTCACAAAGCAAAAAAAAAAGGAGGTCCTGCTTGGAGTGAACTGCTTACCCTAAGCACTCCTGTGGCTGAGCTGTAGAGAAAGAGGGGTATATGGAAGGAATGGATAATGGACCTGTTCCAGTAATGGGTTGGGCCTAGAGGTTTTCATCAATAAAGCTGGATTTTTTTACAGCTAGCATCCCTAAGGGAGAAGCATTAATGTTTTTACTTTGGAGTACACACACTACTGTGTATCCTGCACAGTAATAAAATCCACTTTCAGATCCTGGAACTAACACTTGTGTGCTTATGGTTATCACTCATACAAGGCGTCTGATTCTTCAAAGTATTCTGTCCAGAGGAAAAAATAAACCACAAACCTAACAATTTAAGATACCTGACTTTCACAGAGTTTGAATTTTAGTAACTATGTTACAATAGCTCAGGACACCAGAAACCACATTTTCCAAAATAAGAGTAGTTACCTGTGGCTGGTTAGTGGGAATGGCCCAATTACTATTTTCAGCATGGGGAAGGTTGTTTCAGCTCTAAGAGTTCAGCCTAAGAGCAATTTGCGTTGCATGTAGCAGAAGGCACAGTTCACCACTGACATATCTTTCCAACCTAAAATAATTAGGCAAGGAAATAATAAGTTCATATTTATGCAAGCATATGATCAGCTGAACGTACTTGGGCCTGAGATTTTACTTTAAAACACACTTCCAGATTCCATGAATGAGGATTCTTTACACTGTGCACTGTCTCTGTGTCACACAGCTGCCATGGGAGAGGGCTGCAGAACAGAAACCAGATAGATTCAGAGTCACAGTTATTTGTTTATTGTTGGCTTTTCATTTAACAAAAATATTACGTGTGGAAATTTACTTTGAATATTTAGCCTGCTTTAGGAGAAGCGAGAGACACCCTCTAATTTTTTGACCCTCCATTCACCTAAATAACAACTTGGGATGTTTTCCAAACAACCCTTCTTTCTCCTACTTTCTTGCAAGATTAGTTTTTCCAAGTGTACAGGTGCTGAAACAGGGGCCCAAACAGATTAATGTCACTGGCTGTAGGTATTGCCAGGGCACCGAGAACGATCCATTCTCAGATGTGGGTTATTTCTTGGGCTGGAAGTTAAATTTCCCTGAACCTGACATTTGAAGCAAAGGTAGCTGGACTTAGAGAGGAGCAGAGTAGATGCTCCTGTGACTGACAGGCAGTGCCACTGCAAGTGGGACACAGCAGGGCCAATGGACAGAAGACTGTTTATTGCCCCTCTCACACTTGTCACACATTTAATTAGACAAGCAAATCAGTAGGGACAGCAGAAGGAGCAGAAAATGCCCCAAAAAACCTGCAAATTTGTAAGCTTTCCCTGAAACTCGCCTTGGAGAGCTGGGCGCTTCCAAGCAGGGATCAGACTCCTTATGGGTCACAGGCAGAACTAGCTCAAAATGCAAGCACAACACTCACAATCATCTCCAATTTACTAATAAGAATTTAGTAACTCATATTTTAAATGAAGCAATGAGGACTGGAGAGAGCAGTGAAAGAACAATCAGAACAATCCTGCAACACTTATTGGACTTCACTCACCAAGTTACAGCAGGAAAAAGCAAGGGGTTATTTTTGACTTTCTAATTAAGCTTGTTCTTAAATGCCCCTGGCCACCAGCTGGTGAGGTACACAGAAAGAAGAGGGAAAAAAAGCAAACAATAAAAAGTTAATTAAAGAGGCCCTTCTTGCCTTGACATTGGATAGCTGTTTTTTGGCCTTTAGCTGCATGTTTCCAAAGAAAAGGCAGCCCTTCATCATCAGATGAAATTGCAGAAAATAAGACTCACTCTTTCCATCTCCAAAGCTCCCACTGCAGCATTCAACTAACCCCCCTCTGAACACTGAGTCCCAACAACACAGGGAAATGTAACCTCCATCACCATGACACTCCCAGGAAATCAACACCTATCAACTACCACAGAATAATTAAGAATGGATAAAAAGACAGCTGCTACCCTTCTGGTTTTTAATCATATATCCAGCCCCTTAAGAGATTGCTAGGCTAGAAGAGACTTAAAGAAGATTAGCCTTTTCATTAATGTTGGGGTGAGGGGACAGTTTCAATAACTTCCCCCAGGTACATTTTTAGCAGAAAGGCAGGCAGCTTGTTCAAGCGGTACCTGCCTGTCTGGTGTTATAACTGAGATTATACTGAGATTAATCCTGAGCCCAGAGATCAGGGAAGGCTTTCCACAGCAATCTTTCTGCTTTTCAAAAAGAGGAGGGAAAAACAAAACAAAACCAACCAACCAACCAACCAAACAAACAAAAAACAAAGAAAAATCTAATGTAGTGTGATGGGTTGACCCTGGATGGGTGCCAAGTACCACCAAAGGGTGGGTACTGCTCTGTCTCTCCCATCCTCTGTTCTCCTCAGCAGGGACAGAGAAAATATTACAAAAGGCTCGTGGGTTGAAATAAGGACAGGGAGAGATCACTTGCCAGTTACCATCATGGGCAAAACAGGCTTGACTTGGGGAAATCAGTTTAATTTATTATCAATCAAAACTTAGTAAGCCAATAACAAATAACCAGATGTTAAAAAACCTTCCCTCCACCCTTCATTTCTTCCCAGGCCTAACTTTGCTCCTGATTCTCTCTTCCTCCTCCCTCCCAGTGACCTTCTCAGGGGAAGAACTCTTCACACTCTTCCCCTGCTCCAGCATAGGATTCCTCCTATGGAAAACAGCCCTCCATGAACTTCTCCATCAGTCCTTCCCACAGCCTTCAGTTTTTCACAGAGTGCTCTAGTATGGATCACTTCCATGGGGTGCAATCCTTCAGGAACAGGCTGCTGCATGTGGGTCCTCTGCAGGGTCACAAGTCCTGCCAGAAAACCTGCTCTGGTGTGGGCTTCTCTGTCCTGGAGTCTGCTCCACCCTTGGCTTCCCAAAAATCACAGCCTCCTATGTGCATCCATCTACTCTGGCAGATGGATCTCTGCGCTTCCATGGACCTCCATGAGCTGTGGGGGCACATTCTGCCTTACCATGGTCAGCAACAAAGGCTGCAGGGGAAACTCTGCTCTGCTGCCTGAAGCACCTCCTGCCCCTCCCTCCCCACTGACCTTGGTGTCTGCAGAGCTGTTCCTCTCACATGTTCTCCCCAATTTCTTCTGCTGCATTAGTGCAAGAGTTTTTTCTCCTCAAATATGTTACCCCAGAGGCACTATCACTGTTGCTGGTGGGCTCAGCCTTGGCCAGCAGTGGGTTCATCTTGGAACCAGCTGGCCTTGGGTCTATGAACATATGGGAAGCTTCTGGCAGCTTCTCAGGGAAGCCACCCCTGTAGCCTCTTCACCAAAACATTGACACCAAACCAAACAGGTGTAGGCCAGTGATATCATCAGGCTGGTGATAAATGTAACTTAGTTTGTTTTAAACAATAATTATACTTTTCCCTAATTTGTTTTTTTCGGCTTAAAGATCTACAGTGATGTCTTCAGACATGAATTATCACCTAGAGGAAGAAACTGTTACTGTTCCCATCTTTAATATCAGAAAATAATTTTAAAAGTAAGAGATTCTAAGCAAAGCTTTTAGTTCCATTTACAACATCTCAGAATGAAAGTAATACATTCAGTGTTTATTGGGCACCACCAAACATGCACTTTTGACCTGGATGTGCAGTTTAAAGCTTTCTGCTAATGATGATGGTTAACAAGTTGCAAGTATAACTCCGTTGAAATAATTGATTCTCTCAAAAGTGATGAGCATGACACATCCTGTTATACACAACCAGAAACCACAGGAGCACATGCCCATGCGAAAATATTTTCTTTTCACACCACATATTGCATCATAGAATGGTTTGGGTTGGAAGGGACCTTCAAGATCATCTTGTTGCAGCTCCCCTGCCATGGGCAGGGACACCTTCTGCTAGACCAGGTTGCTCAAAGCCCCATCCAACCTGGCCTAGAACACTTCCAGGGATGGGGCATCAAGTGCATCTCTGGGCAGTCTGTTCCTGTGCCTCACTATTCTCACAGTAAAGGATTTCTTCCTAATCCTTAATATAAACCTTCCCTCTTCCAGTATGAAGCCGTTCACCCTTGTCCTGTCACTATGTGCCCTTGCACAAAGACCCTCTCCAGCTTTCAGTGCTTCCCCAGATTTTAGGGCATGACAGCCCCTCACAGCTGCAATGAAATCACACTGACCAGGTGACACTTTCATTGTTCCATTTTTACACTACACCCATGTTACTCCACACTTATTCCCACAGAGGTTTTGAAGCACGAATTCTCGGGAATAACTTCTCTTAGAGATGCCACAAGGGAATGCAAGAGAAACTTAAAAGGGTTTCAACCAGACTAACTTAAAATAGCAATCCCAAAGATTGGCAGCTTAGATAGACTATTCCATCTCTAATTCACCAGCAGCTTTCTTCTGAAAAGTGAGAAAACCAGAACTCTTTTCCCTTTGGGAATCTCCAGCACTTCATGGCTGGGCAGTTACAAGCCTGTACCCCCACACATATTGCAGCCAAGGCTGAGCTCAACAGGAAAGGTACAAGCAAGTGATGGAAATAACTATCAACCTCCACCTTTGAATGGCTCACATCCATGAAATATCTTCTCCTGTAAAATCAGACCTTGGGGAAGGAGAAGAGAAAGGGGCAAACATTACAGCAGCTTTCCAAGAGCCTTGTCACTGAATTTGAATGCTGGTGACTTTGCAAGGTTATGGGATTCAGGGACTAGATTCTGTAGCACAACCAACAAACCCTTTCAGAGCATTTCTAAGGAGCCAATTCATTAATCAACAGAATGTGCTTTCTGTGTGCTTTCAGAATGTGCAGCTGAACATTGTTTTGAGATTTCAAATGAAGATTTCACTTTTTTTTTTTTTATCATTCAACTATTAAGACCTCAGCATGAGAATGAAGTTCAACAGCTTTGTTGTTATGCAGGAGGTTGAGTTAGGCAAGCAAAATACCTCTAAGCTATTAGACATGGAAAGGATTTATTGCCCTTTGAGGACTCACAGTTGTCTTGATATGACACAGACGTATCTAGCTTTCCAGACATTCCTGGGACAATCTAACCTTTGCAAAAAGATAAAATGCAAACCCCTGAATTTCTATACTTTCTATACAGAAGACAAGCAGCTGCTTGCATTCCAAACACAACTTTGGAGTTTCCTGTAGGACAGAAATTTCAGTTCAGTCAGCTGTGAGACAGAGCTTGCTTAGAACAATCAAAAAATACAAGAAAAAAGGTAATTGAAAACTTAACATAGTCTCCCACAGCACACTAGTCTCACCACCACCCTTGCAGACAGGGAAAAAACCCACCTGCCTGTCAGGAGAAAGTGTAAGATACCCTGAACAGCCTGATGCACACACAGCCTTGATACACTGCCAGAATATTAAACCACTGCAGGTCTTTGGATGCATAGTAGGCACAGACTAAACAGGCCAGCTTATTGAAAGTTAAAAAAATAAAATAATTGCCTCTAATTATTTTTCATACACATTCATAAATCATTGATATTTTACTTCATTTACATTTTATTGAGTGCACATCAGCACTTAGAGCATATTTATTTCAGAGGCATGTTGCTTCCTGTTATCTTTGCTGACAGAATAGCACCAGGCATTATTTTGTCTGTAGCATGGATTAAGTATAGCTTGTTAGTGTACCTAGGTTGACTCTTGAGGTAAATAAATAAGTAATAAAAATATCATCCTCACCTTAACAACCCCACTTGTGCCAACCAGTTGTCTAGGTGCCTGCAACTGCTGGGTGAAGCTGCTGCAAAACACTGGTGACACAAAAAGTCCCCCCAGCAGTACATGCAGTGTGCACAGCAAAGGAAGTGAGGACAGGACAATCATTTTTTAAAAACCAAAAACACAAACAAAAGGAAACAAACTACCCACAGCAATTTCAGCATCATCTGGAGAATCAGCATCATTTTAAAAGCCATAAGAACATTAAGAACATTAACCATAAGAACAAGTCAGTTAATGCAGTGATAACTTTATTGAAGGAAATAAACAGCACTTGTAAGGGTTTCACTTCATTACAGAGAAAGTTGTAACTCACAAAAAGACATGTTTATCAAAGTAGAAATCAAACAGTGTAAATAGAAAAAGCACATCAGCAAACAGAATCAGTAACAGTATAAAACATTGCAGGGAATTTCTGAGTTTGGTTTTTATGTTACAAAACAATTCCACAGTTGGTAAAAAATTTAGTGGTCACATTACAGTGAGGCACATGGTTTTAAGACAATAAACCATTTGTGTGCTTTCCCTCCAAAATGGTCAGTATTTGCTATGGTTGTAAACATCAGTATTTAAGACAAATGTGTTTAAACATCCTCCTCAGTTTACAATAGAACAGTGATCTCACTTTCATGAACAGGATTTAAGTACCAAAATGAAGCAAGAGCAGTTCTCAGAAAGTTGGAGGCACACATAGAGCCCAACACACTTTCCTTTTAAAATCATGGTTTCTGAAAAGAATTTCAACTTGTGGCAGAAAATTCTTGCTTGGTTTTTGTAACAGTTCATGAACAATCTTATTACTGAAAATACTAAATGAGATTAAATTGTTCACGTCATCAGTGTAGAACCATTTCAGATAGTACCAGTGTTCATAATGGACTTCGTCACATAAAACGGAGCAAAACCTTGAAGTAGTGAAAAAAAATCCCATATTTCAATGTATAGAGTCACAGCACTTTGGGAACAGATGACTACCACCCTCCCTATTTCCCTTTCTAATATAGCTGGAAAGTCAGCTGGTTCAGGATATACAAATTTCCTGCTAGAACTGTACGCTAAGGCTGCTTGGTTGAGGTCACGTTATCTGTACAGCAAAAAGTGAAAAAAAGTGGACAAACTGGTCAACAGGCTGAGCAAAAAAGCACTTTCTGCTAGAACACCAAATCCTACTGAGATGGGCACCCAGCATCAAAGAAGTTTCTTTAGGGAAGTCAGCCTTAAGTGCTGTAGGCAACTGAGCAAGGACTTTGGGAAGGAAGAAGCTTTGTGATTCAAACCACAAACTCTCTATTCGCGGCAGAGCGTGCACAAAAAATACTCCTGCCCCCAAGGACAGTGAGATGGAAAGCTTCAGAAATACCCACCACACTTCCTGCCAAGCAGATAACCAAAGACGTTGATATCAAAACATAACACAAAGTAGGTTTAACGACCAAATAGAAAGGTATAATGGTATAATCTAATTAAAATTGAAAACTACTCAAGAGGGAATGTTCATGTAGTTTACTCCCCAGTTATGTAAAAATCATATAAAATAAAGAACTTCAGTAAAGTGGAAAATTCTTTTGCTGTTAAGCTTGTCAACAGCCTCACTACAACTACTTAAAAGTGAGTAAGAATCCAAGAGTTTTGTTCTGGGAGAGCTATTTTAAATCAAAGCTGCTTGTAGATAAAGCAACAAACCCTGAGTACGTTTCACATATTGGCAAGAATATGGCAAGTCTCTCCTACTGTCTGAGGTCCCCAGGAACAGAATACAACACCAAAGGGCAACATAAACCCCAGTGGCACTCTTGTGACCCTTGTGTCCTTGCCATCTCCCCTTGGGTTCCCTTCCTGTAAGGGCACAATTGCTTAGCCTCATGTGCTGTGCAGTCAAATGAAGATTTGTTCTTCTCGCTTCCTGAATAAAAGGCTGTGAAGCTGGAATTCCAGTTTTAAACTGGGAGGAGAGGGGGAAAGGACAAAAACCCATGTATGTGCTATCTACTGGTATTTTCATAAATTTCCTACTTCTAATTGGCTGTGTTCACAAGGGTCAGCTAAAAGGTCCTAGTTAGCTACTCTGCATGTTGAAAAACTAACATTCACCATACCCAATTGTACTGTTCTTCCATAAGAACTGCCAGAGAGTCAGGCTACCAGAACCCTGCCCAAGCTAGCCAAGGAATAAGCAAAAGGCTTTTACTCCTCCTAATCTGAAGTAATCAAAAAAAGCATCCCAAAAGTCAAATTCCATTATCGTGGCTGCTGAACCTGGAATGATGACTGGAGTTAACATAACTTAGCTGGAGAGGGGAAGGAGAAACAATGGATACTGTGCTTGTAGCTTTTCCCAGGGACATTCAGAGATGCTAAAACTAAAGGAATATTAGAATGTAAAAGGCATTAGGGTTGCATTTCTATTTCCCTTATACAAAGGAATTCTGTAAACACTATCAAAGTCCCTAGAAAAGACTGGCATAGGTCCTTTGACAGATGTAAATTAGGTTTTGAACTTACTCCGTGATAAAAAAAGACACACATCAGTTTAGTCACTTGTCTTAGATCAGCCAGGGAAAAGAAGGATCAGTTTTCTTTAATTCTCAGTCCTTCTTCGGCATTTAACCAATTCTTCCTTTCAAGAAGAATAATAGTCAACATATTTATTTCAACACTAACTTCTAAATCCTGGGAGATAAAAAAAGCGCCAGGACCTAGCACTTGAATCTGCATAATTGATTCATCCCAACATCAGTGGCATCTTTCCAAGGTGGCATTTTCCATTCAAATGCCTTTGCAACAGTAATTCTGGCCACCTGGAATCCACAGAAAGCTTGTCAAAATCCCCCTTTCATGCCATCTCCAAAAGGGAATCTTTAATTTTTTTTTCTTAGAGGATCCTAAAAGGAGGGTAGTACTAAAGCTTTATAAATTATCAGAAGGACACTTAAATTTAAGATTTTGGATTAATTAATTTTATGTAACTTTCTGGAAGCCATAGAACTATTTACCTTCACTGTGAGCTTATACTTTATAGTCAAGTAGATCTAGGTTTTTCCTACATTAAAATCTTTGTGGTACAAGTCAGGGACACACTTGCCATGTGAACACAATGCTCTTAAACAACTAAACTCTTGGTAGATTGAGGAAGAGATGCTTCAGTTCCCACTAGAGTGCACTGGAAAACCATCATCTTAAACACTGGCTCCAGCAAGACAGTTTGGTAAAAGGAAAGGGGAAAGCAGTTAAACACTATCTCACACAGAAGAAGCAGGAATCTGTGCTGAGATATTAAACTGACCAATGGAATGCTGGAGTAAATGATTATATGTAGCTCAGAAGATACAGAGAACACAGAGTGGCCTTGGAATTTGGATACAGACTGCTTAGCACTTGTTTGGAGCTGGCAGCAGGATTGTTTCACGCTCTCCTTGCTACCACAGGCAATAGAACGTTGTGCTTTCTCCTCCATGCAAAGAAGTTCACTGGCGTGTCCAAGAGTTTTAGCAGAAACAAAACTGATTCCACGCACAAAGAAACAAAGAGAAATGTCGGAGTTTTAACTTATTTGCAAGTTCAGAAAAAAAAATATCTTCTCCCTGACCCAGGCTGCTTAAAAACAACAGCTCACTTCCACTTTATGACAGTTTGTCCTTTGAGAAAGAACATACATAAATTCTTTTATTGCTTGCCTACCATGCCCTTTGCATTGCTCTTATGCTATAGTTGGAGGAGAAGAGAAGCACCTCACTTCACGTGAAAAATGTCGGCTTCCTGCCCTGCAACCATGAGCAAGGAAAAGAACTCAGGTTCCTGGTAGCTGAAAACATCAATGGACCTTATTTTACGAGTGCTTTTCCAACAGGAGCAAGTTTTTTCTTATGAAAATGTCCCTTTCATGTATTTTAAGGAAAGACTATCAGTATAGACTGAGAATTAAGTACTTCATTAAAGATGCAAACATTTCATGGTCAGTCCACAACTGTGTTTGCCTTTAGAATTACATCTTCTAGAAGTCTCATAAACCTAAAATTTTGCAAGAGAGATAGGAAAAGAAAGAATACCAATCTTCCATTATTCAAGGCAAACAGTGCAAAGATTAAGTGACACAAGGCGATTTAAAAAAAAATTCCAAGTTGTTGGTAAGAAATCAGTTTTCAACTTAACAACTGGCACAGTCCCATCAGAGCCAAGGTCTTCATTTTACAGACTTCACACATTACTTTGAAACTTATGCAAAACCAAATGCATGAATTTATGCAAGAATCACCATAACAAATAGTAGACCTCTGCCCTGGTCTTCTGCCAGACCGAATTTCATTTGATCACAAGCCCCCTGTCCCGCAGACACCATTGCTTACAAACCCAAGCAACTGCATACGCTGGGTGTAACACAAGGAGCTTCTAACAAGCACTTAAAGGCACATGTTCAAGACTGAAGTAGGAAACTACACAACACAGTGATCTCAACACAGTTCTACCTAGAACTTCCTAGAACTTTGTGAGGCATCCAGTATTCCTGTTAGGACAGACAGACAGAAACACATTTCTTCACAGCATCCCTACAGGCAGGAGAAAGAAAGAAACACAAGAGAGTCAGAGTCACCTCAGTTACATTATTTGATAAGAGTCATTCCATGCTGCTATCCCACTGGGGACTGTTGAGATCAGCTGACCATGTATTAATTGCATTCATATGATTTGCATGACTACACAAATGCCTTAGAGACAAGTAGGTCTGCTCAGTGCCCACCTGCTGCAGAAGGGCCAGCTGCAAGGCAGCACTGAGGCAGTGCACTGCAGAAGGGTGGGGCAGGAGACAGAACTGTGCTCACACAGAACAGTGCTCATGGGGACAACAGGACAAAAGGGACACAGAAGAATACACTTCTCTAGTAGCAGTTTGGACCAACATTTGGGCATTCCAAAGGCAAGCCTTATGCTCAACATTTGGTCAGCAGGCTTACATATTTCTATGGGAGGCCCTCTCATTTTCTCCATTTGTGTTCTCCCACCAGAGAAGATGCTTATTTTCATTTTCAGATGTAACCAGTTGTATTTCCTCCACCATGGAAAACCTTCTAAATCCAATTCTTCTCTAAACTAATCTTCTGTATGATTAAACCTCAAAATGACAAAGAGTAAGAGAGTGGGGAAGCTTACCTTGCATATGGTATGAAGGAAATGCTGTACCTAAGAAGAAAGATTTTGAAAGTTACTTTTCATGTCAGATTTTATTAGAGTCACAAACAAGAACAACCCCTCTGACATTCTAAACTGCAAGTTACATAACCAAAATTAAGCTTTGAATTTGTGAGTAACAGGAAGGAGTATCCTTGCAAGCCTTCTTAGCCCAGCCAGGGTATGAAACACTATGGAAAAATAGAGGGGGATGTTGTGAAACCATTTTAAATACAGCTCTCCTGCATCCAGTATTCTTCATGCTCCAACACCTACAAGTAGGCAGGATTAGTGTTGAGGGGCTGGCTAGGTGTCTATATCAGTTTGTGCACTCCTTGGTGACCTTGCACAGACCATATGTTAACATGAGAACACTGATAATTTGCTTGGCATAACTGGGTCTCTGAACAAGACAAATTCAGGAGAGTGTAAAAGAGGAATACCAGACAGGAGGCAGCAAATTGATTTAAAAGGGGAAAAAAAAAACAAGCTCAGTTCAAGGTCAGAGAAATCAAAGGAACTTCCTGCAGAAATGGACCCCTGAGCTCTGTCTCCAAAGTCTCTATAGTGGTGTGAGAGACCGAGAAGTGGGAACAGGTCAGCTCCTCATTGATGCATTGTCTTGAATCTAAGGGATTGACAAGGTAAACATTTTCCTTCCACCTAACTCAACGTCAAAATCCACTCACAATTCAGCTACTGATGTCAGGTGCAACAGAAAGTGGAGTATGTAGGGAGGAAATCACTCACCATGCCATGGCAAAAAACTGTAAGATGCAGAAAAGTAACGCAAGTCCTGCCTTACGCCACTGGAGGGGAGAGGAGAGGGGATGGGGGAAGAAACACAGCAGAGACAACATTGTAAGAACCTTACTTTTAAAATATTCTCCAGCTATATAAACTCCAGTTATATTTACATACAGGACTCCAGTACTCACCCAGAAAGCAGAACACAGTGTTAATATGAGGCACAACTAGAAGAAAACAAATTATTTTAATTAAAAATAGAAACAACTCATTTCTATAAATATTGCAACACTGTAATGGGTCCTTCACAGAGACAGAAATTAATTACATCATTTCAGTTTTATTCAATCCTACATCATAAGAGTTCCTCATATTTAAAAGCTCCTTATATTTAAAATGCTCTTGCTATTACATTTCTGAAGTGAATTAAAGCAATCAGGGAATAGTAGCCTGGTATCTCCAGCAAACGATTTTATGATTGCAAAGGAGCAGGAGGAAGAGGTTCCTGTAGGTCTTTTGCAGGTCCCTGCTCCATCTCACACACTTCTCGGTGTCACAGGCACACACCACATTTCATTGCTCTGCATAAGTAAGACTTTTCAAATACTATCCAGTAACCAGTCCTAATCTTTCTGCTTCTGCACAGTTCCTGATGATTACATGGCTACCACGGTTATCACTTAAAAGCTCACCAATTAAAACTATGCTACACTTTCAAGAACTTTGGGCTATTGTTTAGTAGCTCTCCTGTGTATATATTTAAGTATGGCACAGTCATTCAAACCAGCACTTTTTCTGTTTTCAGTGTGTGCACCATGTCTCTCTTTCTTTACTGCAGGTAAAATCTTGGGGGATAGTAGGATTATTTTCTACTTTAACTCTCAGTTTTAATAGAAGCCTCCTGTTAGTTTTCATTTCGAATTTAAGATATGACAGCTCATTTATCTATGATACATACTGATAATATGACAGGTCATTTATCTATGATACATACTGATAATTCATCTTCCTTCATCAGCATCTAACAGCCTTTAGATACACATGTACCATTGTACTACTAGAGATTATGATGTGCATTTTTCTGCTAGAATAGAAAAAAACCCCCATGTAGTACTGCATACTCAGACACTAAGACATGCATTGCCAAAGAAATCATACACTTGAACTCAACCAGGACTGACAATAAATGCAGTTCTTCCATTAGTTTTAAGGTGGTGATTTGTATATTGGTCTAAATACTGCATCATACATCTAATGACGGGCTTTATCCCAGTAAACAGCATTCCAGGAATTCTCCTGACTCCAGGCATCCTGAATGCATACAAAACACACACACACCACACAGTAGCTTCTTGATTCGATCTGCAAGCACACACAATTTCTCAAACTTTGCAGCATCTCTGGATGTGTAAAAAGAAATTGGGAAGTGCTGATGCCAAGCAAACACTCTGAAGACATTCAGACTTGAAAATTGGAGTTTCACACAAGTTAAAGCACCTTTCAACTTTTTGACTTGACAGGAGAAAACAGGAAAGTTGCAGAGACAAAAAACCCATCTACTTTAAAAAAGAGTCAGTCTGAAATTTAGCAGCAACTTTCAGACACAGAAACACACATAACACAAGGTTTGCTATAACTTCCATCTTCTGAAAATAAAATAATTCAAAGGGTGACTCCACTGAATGTTGAATTTGCAATTTCGTTGTCATACAAGTTTCAAAACCTGAAGCTATCACCCAGCTGGGACGATTCCTAATGCAAGGTAACCCAGGCACAGCTTCCCCAGGTGCTTTGTTACAGAGATGACTTTACCAAGGTAGAAATACCTACACAGCTCTTTCAAAGCAATCAGACAGAATATAAAAAGACAAAATTATGCAAAATAAAATATCTAGCAACATCTGTAGGACAACTTAAAAAAAATTAGCTTCCCATCATTCACTTCTTAAGCAACATGTAAATATGATGCCGTGACCTCAAGCACCCTAAAAAAGCACATGCATGGTTCACACACACCAGCCACAGACCCTTAATGCTCATTTAGCAAAACAAGCTGGCTTCAGCTCAGTCTTCACTAACAGAGAGGTGCTCTTCTGGTGCTGCACTTACCTTTCCACTACAGCAGATGTGCAGTGTTTGACATCTTCAGAAAAGACAAAAAACCAGGAACCAAAGAAACACCCCCACACACATTCTGAGCCATAGCTGGGTCAATGGATATGAAAGGACTTCACAATGAAAATTGCTGCCAGGTCTGTATGAGTTAAAAGCGACTCCTTGGATACTTACTAGCATAACAATAGTAGCAATCAAACGTGTAGGCTCAAACATCCGCTTCAGTTGTTTCATTGGTCCCATAAGAAACATAGTGCTGTGAAAAACAAGTCGAGATGAACACGGAAATAAGCAAGCAAAAGTGAAACTCGGTAAGATTAAACTGCCTGCTGCCATAGGGGCATCAGAACACTGTGTTGTTATGGCAATCAGTGCGGCCTAACAAAACAAATGGGATTATACAGTGAGACAAAATCCATTTCCCCTTTTCTTTGTGCAAGGCATTTACAATTTTAATCACACTTGTTCCATTATAATTAACAGAAGCATCTGTCAAAATCAAGTCAGAAGCATAGGCCAAGGTCAGTTCCAATCAGATCACCCCTGACAGATGCATTTCTAGCCTGCTTTTCAAAAATGCTTTTTAAATCTGTTTTTCAAGAACATCCACAGAAGCTCTGCATGGACTGCCAGGTAATCCAGCTCAATTCCTCTAGATAAAAGGCTATTTTCAGGCCTGGATCCATTCTCTGATCCCTTACCAGATCGGCAGCCTCATTTAGAGCCCTGGTGATGAATACTGCATGAATTATACAAGGTGAAAGTTTTATCTAAAGTGATATTTCTGCCTCATATACTATATTATTCTGCCTCATTAGCATATTACTTCCAGTTCAATTATTTATGCTTTCTTGCATCATGCCAAGTTTCCACAATCACAGAAAGCTGGGCTTGTCACAGAGGATGTATGGCTTTGCTTCAGGAACCTTGATGGCCATGAAGTCTTACTACATATGCTTGCTCTGACAGACAGACTGCCCCAAACATATTCACCAAAACACACAGAACACTTCCAAATGCAAAATGGCAAAGAATTATTTTTATCTGGGGGAGGAGGAACCAACAAAATAAAAAAACCTCAATGCTCACAGCATGAGTGTCATTCTTGTTTACTGATGAGCAACTTTTACCTTGAATGCATTACTAATAACAATAAACAAAATTAAAATTTTCTTAACCATTTCAGGCCACTACTGGGGAAATGCTGTTCTGTAGAATTCAACAAGAAAATTATCTACAAAAGCAAATCTTCTCTCATAAATCCAACAATTCCTACCACTCATGCACTATCATTCTGCTTTTGTTTATCCTCTGTATGAGGGACATGATATATAAAGATTGTTACCTCCCAATAGATGCAATATTCCCGAGGGTATAAAACACTGCAAAGAGTACCAGCCCTTTCTTTGGTATCCATAGCAGACAACTACCCTAAAAAGGAACATTTAGAGAAGTGAGGGGGAAGGAAATTAATAGGTTTTAAATTGAAACAAATATATATATCATATATATCCAAGAAGTGTCACATCACAAAAGAAATCTTAGGAAAACTTCAAGCCAAACTGCAGAATTACACAAACCAAAGTAAATCGCATTTGTTGGCATTCTTGGCATTCTTGTTAAGAGTCAGTGTATTGCATCTAACTGGAACCGAGTCAAACGTCTCCGCAGAGACTCAGAAAAATTAAGCAACAGCACAGAGGGAGGCTGTAATTATCTGGGCTCCTGAAACTCAAATACTGGGGAGATCAGGCGAAAAGTCCTTACCAAGATCGAGCACAGGCATCCGATCGCAAAACACGCAATGAAACCTTTCACTCGGGTGCCCCAACCTAACGAAGTCGCATCGATAACCTGGAAACGAGGAGACAAACAAAAGCGAAACTTGTTTACTGTAGCTCTTGCCTCCTACCAAGAGCGAAAACTTCCTCTCGGACGCTGCCGTGTCCTGTTCAGGCGCCCTCCTGAGTGGGAAGGGGGGGATGCCGAGGCCCCGGGACGCGCGGGGGCAGCGCTGGCGGAGCCCACGCGGAACCGCCCGCCCGCCGCGCCTTCTCCGGGGTGGCAGCTCCGGCACCGCTCCGAGCGCACCGGGGAGCGGCGGCCGGGTCCCCCCGCCCGGCAGCGAGGCGGCAGCGGCAGCGCAGCGCTACCTCGGCCAGGCCGCTCGGCTCCTCCGCGTCGCGGCCGCTCAGCACCCGTTTCAGCTTATCCATGGCTCCACAGCCCGCCCGCCCGGCCGGAATGCCCTGCCCTTCCTTGCTCTTCCCCTCCCTCCCCAGGGACTACTAGCCCCGGCAGCCACCGCGCCCACCTGCGCGCCGCAGGTAGGGGAAGGCCGGCGGGGCGGCGTGCAGGCTGCCGGGCGATGTAGTCCGGATGTGGACGGATCCTATATCCTCCCAGCACTTTCCAATCCATCACTTGGCAGCAGCAAAACTCAGTGAGGGTTTCATTTTAATCCCACGACTGTGGCTCTTCTCCCGCTCGCTTTATTTTCGTCTCCTGCCAGACAAAGGTATGTGGATGCAATGTCCTACTAGCAGCCAAAATTTAGTATCACAAGTAGTTATTTCAGTTTATTTTGCTCAGTTAAAAACAGAACTGTAAAATGTTTGGTACATTTTATTTAGCAACATACAAGGAACAATATAAACTGCCACATAAAACTCGACACAAAACAGCTGGAGAATCACCCCACTCCCTCCCCCTTAAAAGTTATTTATTCAAAGTGGTACTTTTCTGTGGAAATTTTGTGCCAGAGAGCTGGCTGTACACCAGTTTATATCGTTGCTTCTTGGTAATCTGGTAATCTGCGTGGTGTAAGAAAGCCACAAAGTGCTCCAATTTTGAACTTGTTGTAACTGTAACTTCCTAAAGGTGTTCTTGTGATTTCCCCAACACCCGTGTTCCACTGAAATGCACAGGACTCTTTAGAACAGATGGAGGGCAGGTATCTAGAGTCAGGATACAAGTCCATTCCATAAAACTTTACCAACAGGTCACAAATTAGGATGTATGATGGACAAGAGAAAATACACAGTATAAGCTACACATGCAGAGAGCCCTTTCCATTGCTCCCTCCCCACTCTGTGACTTTCCCCCCACACTCTATTTCAGCCCAAAAGATTTTAATGCTAGCATCACTGACCAAGCCCACATCACAGTTTGAATTAACAAATGCAGATATAGTTTCCTTCACGCCAGCAGTACTTGAGCTCTGCTCCCAGTCATACCAGCTGTTAAGTGTGTTTTTATAAGCTCTAAGGCATGTATACTAATATACGCTTAGAGTAAAAGAAGCGCCATGATTTACTTCTACCAGAAAAATATCTCTTCACCCCCATTTGTTGTTCCCCTCCTTGCCACTCTTTCCTCACTTCCCTCTATCACTGGAGTGGACCCAAATAATTTTCTATTGCCAAATGGATTTTAATCTCTTCCATGCTGCATTCAGTTGCAGTCCCCTTGTTCACCCTGACACTAAAATGTTTAGGAAACAAGGGCAGGAAGATGAAAAAAAGCCAATAGAATTTAGGACTGTAATAGGGAACATAGAGGACTTTGCTTCTATTTCAAAGTGGCTGTAAATTCATTCACCCAGATCATGTCTGAAAATTATCTGATAATTATCACAGCTGAAAACTTCTTTCAGAAACTGTTTCATTTCAGTTCTCTTCACTCATCCTATGGAAACTTTTTTTTGCAGTAATCCTTTCCAAAGGATTCCAAAGATAAGGCTGAAGGTGTATTCAGAAAAAAAATATTCTAATCAATAATTTTGTACAAACTAATCCTCACAGTCTCTCTGTGAGGTAGGCATATATTAACTGTCATTTTTACATACAGGGAATGGAGGCACAGAGAAATGTCTTCCCCATGGTTAGAGTAAATCAGTGACACAGAAAAACTGCGGTTAGTTCCTGCCTTTCTACCTGCTGCAGAATTCACTAAACCAGGCTGCCTCAAATAACGGTGAAATTCATGCGTTATTTCTTTTTACTAAGGAAACAGTCACTTAGATGGCAGTAGACTTTTTTTCCCCGCCCTAAAAACCTCAAGGTCTTCTCTACATGAAAACCACTTCACAAAAAATATGGTTAAATACTAGGTTTTGTGGTGGGTTGCTTCTAATAAGCCATGCAGTGTAGAATACGAAGATTTTTAAACAAAAACCCCAAAACATCAGAATGTGCACATGTTCTTATTTGCAAGCACCTTGCACCACAAGGCTTGCTTTTCACTGCAGTTACTTGCTTCCTGCACTGACTGTCAGCAGCACTCAGACAAGCCTGCTTAGCTGGCCCACTCTTAGGCCAAACCAGTAATATATTGCAGGATTTCCAAAAGCAATACAAGTATTTCAGTTTCATCTACAGAGTGTTGAAACCATGACTATACAAGTGATCACACTTCTATCAATGTAAGAACTTAGAAGATTTTTTAAATAAACCAAAATGATGTATCTGGAATACTTGTTAGCATCCTTCTAAGGCCATACAGGATCTCCTTTCTTAAACTGCAAATACCAGCATCCTTTAGGGATCAGACTTCCCCAGCCTTAAGCCCCTCAGCAGTTTTGCAATTTCGCCATCAGGGCAGTAGAACAGTCACATGTGGGCACATCCAAGAGAAGGCCAGTGCAGGGCAATACCTTTCCAGCATCATACATGACTGGAGCAGCACAGGGACCCCAAGCGAGAGCCCCAGAACTGCCCAGAGAGTGCCAAAACTGTAGCAAACTCCAGCTGACATCAGATTATACCAGCGTTTGTGAAGAGACTTACCAGCGTCTCTCTGTTAACCTCCAGCTCTCCTCCTGGTCTGGAGCTAATGCCTCTCAAATAATTTTACCTTTATATAGCGTCAAACAAACGTATTTTTTCCCTACACTTAAACCTATCCTCAGATGAAATGAATATTCTTAGGTGAGACACTAGATCAGAAACTACAAGAAGTAACTTTGTTGGTTATCTGTAGGGGAAGCCAAGCAAAATGGGTAGCTTAGGACTGACAGATCAAACTAAACGCAGAGGAATTTTTTTTCCTGTGGATTATTTCTCAATAAAAATAAAATCATACCGGTTTTACAACTGTGGTAGCAGCAATAACAAAATCTTCATAGAAGTATTAGCAGATGGGGGTCCAGACAATACTCCTGCCTGCTTGGTGAACTAAACAGAACCCAGACTCCTAAAAGTAATTTCTCCAAAGCTGTTGAAAACTGTAACTCACCACCAGTCTATCATCAACTCCAGACACAGGTTAAAAAAAAATCCAAACAAAAAACACTATTAGCAACACCTGCTTGAAATGTTTTCTCTCAAGGCTACAGAAAAGTTAGCCAAATTCTTCATTCCACTAGTAGTGAAACGCCCCCCATGACAACAATTGTGATCACATTATCTCCAGTCTACTTCAAGTCCTTATAAAGTCACATTTATTTAGACTTAGCACATGTGGTTTCCAGTGACGTTTCTGGTTTAGGCTCCAGCTTCTCTGGGAATTCTAGTTTTTCACAGATTGTCTCCTTTATGGGTAGATATTGAGAGATCTCGTTAGGTTCTGTGAACAAGGAAGGTGGAACATTCTAAAAAGCAAAAAATTTTACATGAAATTAGTGAAAGAAAAGAGGGGATAAGAAAAAGTATTCCAACCCCAAGCTTTTACATTAATTACTTAATTAATTTACTTTTTAATTAGTTTATCATTTACTGGATGTAAACAGTACTAGAGGCAAACTTTTTAGAGGCCAAGGAAAAATAAGGGAGAAGGAAAGGCACAGGAAAATGAAAGTTCAGGCATCTGTCACAAATAAAAATCAACAGCTGCATCTCCACAGGTACCACAAATTATTCTGAGCCATTACTAGAGTGTTAAGGTAACCTATTAACCTCAAATATTTGAGAAAAACTGAAAGAATCTATTACCAAACAGATCTTAATCCCTAATACTGCTTGGAAGCACACAACCAGCCATGAAATTTAACATCATGGGATGTGGAGTACCTGATTCTGCAGCTGAACAGTTCTATGAAAAAATAAAATAATAAAAACATTTTATTAACTCAATAGTAGGAAAAGTGACCTAATTCCATTCCTTGTCATGTGATCTGAGCATTTACAAAATGCAAACCTGCTCTAAAATCACCAAAACAAAAGCTGCATAAGCAGAAAGAATTTTCCATTGCATTAATTCCAAACTGTACAAAGAAGGACTTCAAGTCACAGCATTTTCTATGCTGACCACAAAACTAAAAAGCAGAAGGAAAATAAACAAAGTTCTAAAAATGGAATACCTTTAAACTTGATATTTTGCTTTCCCTGGATGTGTATTCTCGCAATATGTAGGTCTTGTCAGCCTAATGGAATAAAGCAATCATCTGGTATCAGTACAAACAAGCATTTTAAATACACTGAATTTAGTAAGCACTGGAATTTGGTTGACAACATATTTTCACCTAGGAGAAGAAATGTACATTCAAATTCATGATGAGAGATGGTAACAATGTTTTTTTTCCAAAAACCACCTGTGTGCATGCTTCAAAAAAAAATTCTATGACTGAATATGCTTGTTAATTTTCACTCAGCTAGAACTCCTACACATCTACACAGAATTACCAAACCACAAATCTTAACATCCTGTATTATTTATGAGATACCAGAACTCAATGTACTATGGACAGTTACTTGCAAGTTACACTTGCAGTCTAATTCTATTAGGTAAGACAAAAAATAACGTGCTCAGAGACAAGACAGTATTGAACTCTTTACTGCCGCCTATTTTTCCTCTTGTACTTCCTTCTCCAATCTCTGTCTGTCAAATGTATTTAAATGATTACATCACATGAGGGCTGCTCATACACCATAGCATCCAGCACTTGGTTGCTAGCTCAGCACCACCACAATAATAAAATACACTCAGAAGTGTTTATGCCTCCAAACACCAGTATTAAATTAGAGGAATATCACCAAGCCACTGGAAGTGAAATGGCAAGGGAACCTCTCTAAAATAAGTCACGATGGAAAGTAAGGATTTACCTCATGATGAAGCCTGGTATCATTCATCCTGATGAGTACCCCATCCACTCGCAAGAAGAACCTCAGCAGCACAAAAAAGCTGGAAGGCATAACTCTCTGCAAAAATAAAGATGGCCATTCAGCACCTTACAAAGGCTTACTTTAAGCATGTAGTTGTTGACATCAGATATTCACAATGGAAGACAATATGAGAAGTTTTCAAGAATGAAGTCAAAATTTGGGCTGTTGATTTGCTACAGCTATGCCAGCTGGGCAGACAGTGTCTCAAAGGATTATTAAGCAGGATGCAGAAGGAGTGAAAAGGTTGTTCCCTGGAGCAAATGGCAGATGAAAAACCTTTCAAAACAACACTGTTTCCAGTAAGATCATGTTTCTAAGAGCAAGGATGAATAACTTTACGCTTTAAAGTTTAAATCCCAGAAGGAACAACATGCAAAAAGCAGCTGTGTTTTGCATTAATCAGCCAACTGAGTCCCCAGGTATCTTTTATACACCTCCTAATACTCACTACTTTCACACTCAAACTTGACACTCCATGATCATGGAGTTCATCTTCAAACAGGAGTACTTCTTCAAAAAACATAATTTGTTCCCTGGCTTTCAATTTCTCTGTATTTATGTGTTCTGTTGTAGGAACAACCTAGAGAAAAAGATTAAGAACAGTTAGCCTATTAATTTGTTGCCAAACCACATCAAGTTTGTCCTAATATTTTGAATTCCACAGTTTTAAAAAGGAAAAAACTTCTAGGGCTTAAGACAACCCAAATTTCTAAGAGAAAAAGTTAAAATCAAAGCTTCCAAGAGTTTCTTCTTGGAAATAACATCAAGCAAAAGCAAAAACTAGGAGTGAAAAACTCTGAATAAACTTCTCTCTGGGTACAGGCTCAGTAGGGTTTAAGCCGCAAACAATTCTTCTCACTTTCTTTCAAATCATTTGAAGATGTCTTGTGTTTAACATACGTATGAGAAGTTCAGGTTTATGAACAGATTTCCATGCATTTAGCACCCCTAGCCCACTACACACCTTGAAAAAGATTCTAGTAAAGCTTTTCCATGGAAATCAAGTACCTGTATGTTTTCCATCTTATGGTCTCCACAGACACTTCTGGTGTCTAAAGACTATGGACCAACGCTGTTCATTTCTGAACTTTTAATTCCAGCACAACTCAAATGATCTCTAACTAAAGTGATTCTAGTGAATATAGATTATCTGCTTAATAGCAAGCAACCTGTATGCAGTAAACAGAAGCTGGGAACTTCAGTCTTACTTTCACGAAAAATAAAGACATGGGTGGGCCTGTGAGTTTAAATATGAGGAGTTACCGAGTTACTGTTGCAGAAAAACATCAGGCCATTGAAAGCAGCCAGGTCAGAAAGCAGACAAACGTGCAAGCAGCAGAGCATGAATAGCTGATAGTTCTGCTGTATGTCAGCAGCTTGGGGCTCCAGAGCAGCCCGCAGCAAGAGCTGAAGCCTCCCATGTGCTTTAATCCTAAAACACTTTAAGACACCACCCACCCCATAATTAAAATAAGCCATGATTTGATTAGGATAAAATCATGAGCTGAGAGACATGAGAAGCCCAAATTACACTTTGAAATCAGAAATTACGAAGCACGAAAGATTTTACAGAAGCCTACTGAATGGTAATTGACAGCTTTAAGAAAAAGTTTGACTGAAGCGAGATGCAGTCAGCAATTAACAAGAAGAAAATTGCTACCTTTAATGTTGCAGTATCTCCCAGCAAAGTTCCTTTGTAATCTGTTGTATAAGTCCAGTCATACGGCTTGACAACTTCCTTACTGTGCTCAGTCTCACTCCTCAACAGTGAAAGAAAAAACAGCTTTGTAGTAATTGCTTTGTAGCAATTCTTAAAAAATTACAGCCTCACATAAGACTGTGCATTAGAATTCCCACATTATTCCTAAAGAAAAACAGCAGCATTGTCTGAGCTGCAATCACAACGTCAAAACTTAATCACGGTTTCACATCTGTTTCCATTGTAACTTTGAAAATAATTACGAGAGTTCTCGATCTATCTCAGTTCTATGACTCAAAATAAAGATTTTCATGCAATATTGCTGAAAATTTTGTATTTCAAGATCAATTCTTCTTTAAGTAGGCAGAAAGTGATCTCCTGACAACACACAGCAATCATTAACACTGCAATTTAGCTTAGTTTTCATGACAAATTTGCTTTCTTTCTGTGCTTTATTTCCAGGTGCTCTGCAACTAATCCAATTTAGTAAATACTAAGCATCATAATTAGTTCTTATGCACAGTAATTGTTCTGCTTTATTCCTAAGGCTAAGATTTTGAACATGTACAGCACTTTGCAACACTATACAATACAGGCTTGTAATGCTTGAGGCCCTATGAGTTTGAATAAACAGAAACAGCATTAAGTCATGTTAAACTTGAAGTTTACTTTAAGAAAGCCACAACACAGCTGAAAATACAGCTGACTCAATTTAACAGAAAGGATGACGACAGCAGAGAAATGCCAAGTGATTTCTGTGATCACACGCTGTATCTAGGGTAGAACCAAATGCAACGTGGTCCTCAAGAGTTCCGTTTGTTCCTTTAACTACTGCCTGACAGTTTCATATACAACACACCAGTACTTGCCCACTGGTGATAAAATACTGTACCTGCTCTCTTGCCACTCCTCTGCACAAGCGACTTTGATCATACCTTGACAATTATTGACACATTTTAAAGCATCTGTAGCATTGAACTCAATTCCAAAACCATCGTCATGCTGTATTCTTAGGACATTGTCTCCAAACATCATCTCTGGCAGGGAAGGCATGTGTAATTCATCAGCCAACCTGCAGAAGAAAATAAAAGAGTCATCAGTCAGCTACAGCTCAGTGAAAGCAGTCCTTGTTTTGGCATAAGGATTCTTTAGACCATGGTAACTCAGAAGACACCACATCAATATATCCTGCAAAACTCTGTTGTTTTCCCAGGCTAATCATTTCCCCTGAAATGCAGAGTCATTGATCTGAAGTGACTTTTCCACCAAAAAAGTATTTCTAAAACATTCCTTCACCGTCAGGCTCAGACAAAATTCTCACACATGAGGAATCAAGTGTATCTGAGAAGCACGTAGAAGCAATCTTCCACCTGTGCTAGCAAATCCCTCGTTGGTCAATGGACCAACTTCAGTAAGTGCTCAAAGAGACCTTTAGGAACAAGGACTCATCATGAGCAAGTTTGAATTCACTGCACAGTGGTCCACACATCCAAATTTAGAAGCCTACGTTTTTCCCAGAGAAGGCAGAATAACATTATGAACTTTTCCATTTCATCAAGTAGGAGCCCTTGACCTGCAAAAACCAACCCCTGCATAGAAAAGGGTTCTCGGCTATGGCACATTTAATCCTTCACCTTTCCACACAGGTTGCCGAAGGATTTTTACAATAGATATTTGCCAGAAATAAAATTCCTATAGCTACTAATACTGTTCCCCAAGCAATAAAAAAGACAAAATGGGTTGCTGTGACCTTGTTGCATGTCCTGTAATTGGCCTCAGCCCACTGATCCAGCCTGTCCAGATCCCCCTGCTGAGCCTTCCTACCCTCCAGCAAATCAACAGTTCCATGTGACTTGGGGTCATCTGTGAACTTATCGAGGGTGCACTCAATGACCTTGTCCAGACCATCAATAAAGACACTGAATAGGACTGGCCCCAATGCTGAGCCCTGGGGAACACCACTGTTGATGGGCCACCAGCAGGATATAACTCCATTCACCATCACTCTTTGAGCTCAGTCATCCAGACAGTGTTTTACCCAGCAAATAGTGCACCCAGCCATGAGCAGCCAGTTCCTCATGGATGAATGATGAATGCCTCATAAAAGGTAAAAGCAAGATAAATGAAAGTACATTTAACAAGACTAATGAGATTCCCATGTATACAGAAATTTATTCCAGAAAATGAAACCGAAAAATATCTGCTAAATCCATCTACCACTAAGGTCAGTTATGGCACAGCTGAACTCTTCAGTTCCACATTAGCAAATCTGACTTAAGTACTTGATGCTGAAACAGGAACATTTTCTCCGGTGATTTCATGAGATTAGCAATTCTTACTGAAGAGAGCAAATTATAAATTTTTAATGAAAACCAGTATTTTAAAATAGCTATTACCAAGACATGGTATGAGACACTAAAAATATCATTTTTTAAAAGTAATTAAGAAAATGAGGCTTCTAATTAGTGGGTCTCAGTTCACAGAGATCCAGAAATCCAAAACCATTATAATCATACAATCACAGAATGGTCTGAGCCGGAAGAAACCTTAAAGGTAAAGCTCCAACTCCTCTGCCATGGGTAAGGACACCTCCACTTGACCAGGTTGCCCAAAGCTCCATCTAACCTGGCCTTGAACATCTCTAGGGATGGAACATTTACAACTTCTCTGGGCAACCCGTTCCAACGACTCACCATCCTCAAAGTCAGGAATTTCTTTCCTAGGGTCCAATCTAAATCTCCTCTCTTTCAGTTCGAATCCATTCCCCCTTGTCCTCGTACTACATGCCCTTGTAAGAACTCCGTCTTTCCTATAGTCTGCCTTCTGCAATCATTAAAACAAAATTTTGGAAATTACCTGTAACCCAAATGGCCCCAGTTTCTCCAGCCAGAGAATCAAGCTTGAAGAGAAGAACAAGGCCGGTCCCCCGGCGTAACTGGGCCGAACAGCGTCTCCCCCGCCCTGGGAACTCTCTGTGTTTCTTTCGCAAGGCCACCCGACGCCCCCATCCCCTCGCTGTGAGGGCCGAGGCCGCAGCTGCGGTGGCTCCCCGAGCAGCGGAGACACCGTACAGGGTTCCCCGAGCAGCGAGGACACCATGCTGTGCTGTGCCATGCTGTGCTGTGCTGTCCCCCCCTGCGCCCCCGGCCCGGAGCCCGCCCCACCTCTCGGCCTGAGCCGACTTCATGATGTGCGTCCGGGCGGCGCTCAGCTTCCACGGCCCGAAGGTGAAGTCGCGCCGGCTGCTCTGGAAAACGGGATGCATGGCGGCCTCCTCTCCACCCAGCAGAAGGCAGGAGGCGACGGAAGGGGCGGCGGCGGAGGCGGCGGGGCCCCTCTCCTCCCGTCTCCTCCCGCACAACCCTCACGGCAGCGCCGGCGCCCCCGGAACTGCCGCCCCGTGGCGTTTCCGCTTCCAGGGGCGCGCGCGCGCGCCCCGGCGGCGGTGGAATCCTGGGATGCGTCGGGAAGAGCGTTGCCACGGCGAGGCATCAGATCCTGCCCTTCTGCTCGGCTCTAGTGAGCCCACATCTGCAGTGTTCTGTCCAGGACAGGACAGACATGGAGCTCCTGGAGCGGGTCCAGCGGAGGGCAATGAAAATGATTAAGGGACTGGGACATCTCCTTTAGGTGGAAGGGCTGAGGGAGCTGGGCCTGTTCAGCCTCGAGAAGAGGTGGCTGTGAGGGGTCGTCATCAATGTGTGCAAATATCTAAAGAACGGATTCCAAGAAGATGGATCCAGGCTCTTCTCGGTGGTGCCAAGCAATGGGGCAAGAGGCAATGGGCAGAAACGTCAGAAACTTCGGATGCACAGAAGTTCCACCTGAACATGAGGCAGAAGTTCTTTACTGTGCAAGTCACCGAGCACTGGAACAGGTTGTCCAGAGAGGTTGTGATGTCTCCACCACTGGCGATATTCGCGACCTGTCTAGACACAACCCTGTGCCATGTACTCGGGGATGACCCTGCTTGATTTGGGAGGTTGGACCAGATGATCCATTGTAGCCCTTTCCAACCTACCCAGTCTGTGATTCTGTGAGGTGATATGGGGGGCAGGTGGGTGAGGGATGGGGTTCCACACTTCCTGTGCTGCTGGAGCCACCGTGGGGAGAGTTAGCTCTCTGATCTCCTCTGCCCAGGATAAAGAGCCAGCAAGCTCACCCAGGCCCCTGTTCCAGCAAAGCTGGGCTGTAGAAGCCAGCAGAGAATGTTTGTGTGCCCCACAACTGCTTGTGCCTGCAGCCACTTCCCCATAGGTATCTCACTGAGAGCAGTGGGACTGCTGGGTAGGAGCAGTTTTGGGGAGCTCTGAAGCCTCTGGTGGCCCTGGACCATCTGCATGGTTGCACTCACAGTTGCAGGAAGCATTACCTGGCTCCATCACACAGGTGCCCTGTGCTGTGTTAGTATACACACGTGTGTGCACACAAAATCACATCTGGGCAAGGTTAGAAGGGCCCACAGTGGATCATCTGGTCCAAATTCCTTGTTCAAGCAGGGAGCATATGGCACAGGATTGTGTCTAGACAGGTCTGGAATATCTCCAGTGAGGGAGACTCCACAACCTCTCTGGGCAACCAGTGCACAGTCACTTGCACAAGGAGTAAGTTACTCATCACATTCAAGTGGAACTTCTGTGCACCAGTTTTTACTCATTGTGGAATCTCTTGTGCTGGTTTGATATGTTTTTGAATGCTGTCCAAAGATGGTCTTTTTAAAATGTCAAAATGCAATGGTGTGGTAAGCTTAAAAAAGTCCTGTAGAAAAATATCAGTAGAACTGGTTGAAAATGATACATCAGCTTAGTATTCCAGCACTGATGGGCGGGTGCTTGTCTGCTTTTCTGCGTCATAGAAAGAGCAGACTAGCTCCCTATGGACTTGCCCTGGCACAGGAGCAAAACACAGAGTCCAACTCCTGCTGTTGGAGCATTGTAGCAAACTGAGGCAGCAGCCACACGAAACTGATGTCCACAGCATTAAAAACTCCACAGAGCAATCAAAACATAGCACAGCTCACATCAGGGCAGTCACCCCCTATGCTCAAGGGCGTTACCAGGGAAAGGCAGAAACTAGGGATGCACAAGCATGGCACTTAATTATTGTTCACCCTTTATACTGTGGCCTTTATACTGACACCTATATCCGATGTCTTGCTACAGATGCGTGTGCGGGAAAAAAACTCTTCGCCAAATCTTCTTTGTGTTACTTTTAATAGTTTTTGGGGTCTAGGAAGTTTAGCACTTAGGCTCTACGACTGCCTGGCACTACGAGCCGGGGCAAAATGACTTTACCTCATCTGTGTAAAATACTTTTCCTCCGCCTTTTAACCGAGCTCCGAGAAAGTGCGTGGACCGCCCCGGGGCGGGCGCGGAGAACATGGCGGGCGGNGGGATGGGATGGGATGGGATGGGATGGGATGGGATGGGATGCTGTCCCCGCCCCGGGTAGCCCTGCCCCGGGAGGGCCAGCTCTGCCAGAGGCCGCTTTCCCCCGCGGGGTGCAGCAGGGCCGTGAGGGGACGGGGAGCGCCAGGTGCCCCCGAGTGCATCGCTAATCGCAGGGAGCGGCCGCGGGGGAAGTCGCCTTTCCAAAACCTGCTCCGGCCAGAAAGTGTTGGAAGGGTAGGCAGAGGTGGTGCAGGCATGCTGAGAGAGAAAGAAACTCGAGGGGAAGTGTTTCTGCACACATCCTCAGTCAGAGGCTAGGGAAGAGCTGAGTTATGCTTTTACAAAGCATGGCCCAGTAACGTCTTTAATTATGTTCTTAGGAAAGTACAGATAAAAATGGAAAAAAGGCGTCTTCCCAGACTGACAGTGCTGCCTAATGCCACAGCAGCCATGCAGATGGAAGCATTTCCGTGAGTACTCCCGGCTGTCTGGGACCCATGTCTGGCACAGTTGCAGAATTAGCTGAGATAACTTTCCTGAGTCCTTACTTCCCAGAAATGCTAAAATCAGCTTTACATTGACTTGTAGACTCTTTTACTTTTTTTGGTCTGCATATTTGCATTTTTTGTTTGTTCATTATGCTGTCCTGCAGGTGGGTGAAGGACTGAATAAAGTAGGTAGTAAATGCCATTTGGAGGCAGCAGGGACAAGAGGAATTGCTAAGGACTTGAAAGAAATATCAAGGTTTCACAAAATGAGGCTGAATCAATGGGATGGATACTAACACTGAGAAGTCAAGTATTAAAGGTTCTCAAGCATTTCTGTTAGCATGGACCTCATCTTAATGCAAGGAAGTGTCTTTCAAACCTCATGTACAGAAAGCCAGTTCCTCCAGTCCTTTGGTGTTGGCATTAAAATACAATCAGCACTGTAGCTAAGGTGATTATGAACGTGGAGAAATTATGTTGGGAGAGTACATGCAGTGGTCCCTGAGTCTTTGAATGCTACTTAGCAACTGTTAAGGAAGAGTCTGCAGGGTATACTAGCCAGGCATCTATAGACCCCCAAATGCTATATAGGCAGAATACAACGTAACTCTTGGGGTAGGCAGAATTTTTTTTAAAGTGACTTTCTTTAAAGTGAGAGAAACAAAGACTGATAGTGACATTCTTGTTTCTTCACAGCCTAGATGAAGGGGCTCGTAAGTAGGACTTAGAAACAAGTAAGATCTGTAGAAAATTTTAAAGTAAAATGTGCCTATTTCCTTTCTTATTTCCCCCCCTTCACCTCTTCTTGTCTTCCCTGTTCTAGGCTTGGTGTTGTCCTCTTTGGTGTGCTCACATGCAATTTACTGCCCCTTCTCTTGCCCATCTAAAATATGCAGTTTCCTGCATACTACAGGTAAATTTTTACAAAGGCAAAAGGGCCTCCAGTCATTGGAAAGAGTTTGAAGAACTATTACCTGAATGTTTCTGAGCGTTGTTCTGCTTCTAGCTGCTCAGCATGTCTTGGCTGCTCCAGGTGTGCACGCTCTGACCATGAGCAGCAATTCCTCCCTCAGCAATGGGAAGGGCCTGAGGAACCTGACCACGGAGGAAGATGGGGCAGTCAGAGTCACCGAGTCCATTGCTATAATTGTCATTGCCATCTTCATCTGTTTGGGCAACCTGGTCATTGTTGTCACTCTGTATCGCAAGTCGTACCTTCTCACCTTGAGCAACAAGTTTGTGTTCAGTCTGACCCTCTCCAACTTTCTACTCTCCGTGCTGGTGCTGCCTTTTGTTGTCACCAGCTCCATCAGGCGAGAATGGATCTTCGGGGTCGTTTGGTGCAATTTCTCAGCCCTGCTCTACATGCTGATCAGCTCAGCCAGCATGCTCACTCTGGGACTCATAGCTATAGACCGGTAAGCTGCTCTTTGGTAATGAATTCTGCTCCTCTCACAGAGTAACTCACTGCCTGTTCATAGAGTTGAGAAGCACTGCAGAGGGTAACATGGTGTACTGCTGGAGTGGCATTTTTCAGCCCCTTGTGAAATTTTGATGTGGAGCAAGAGAAAGTGATGTCATCAATAATGGAAAATGCAGACATTCATCTAGAGTTCTTTAAAGCTCTTGATGGTATAATAACATACTATTGGGTAAACATGAAATAGTGACTTAAAATTCCAGGTTATACCCTAAGCATACACTCACACATAGGAACAGATTTAATGGTTGCATGTGTGCCTTCAGCCAAGTTTGACAGTCTTGACTGCAATGATACCTACTTTCACATGTAACTGTTTCTAGAAACAGGGTTTCTGAGCCTGTTGGAAGAAAAAATAACTAGATATTAGCATCATTAAAGCGTGTTCTTTTCTTTGTTGTATGTCTTCTTTGCTCCTGTGGACTACTTCTTTTCTTGCCCCGCAGGTACTATGCTGTGCTCTACCCGATGGTTTATCCAATGAAGATAACAGGGAACAGAGCAGTGGTAGCTCTTGTGTACGTGTGGCTGCATTCCCTTATTGGCTGCCTCCCTCCCCTTTTCGGCTGGTCCTCTTTGGAGTTTGACCAATTCAAGTGGATGTGTGTGGCAGCCTGGCACAAGGAGGCTGCCTACACGGCCTTTTGGCAGATCTGGTGCGCACTGCTGCCCTTCGTGGTCATGATGATCTGCTATGGATTCATATTCCGTGTGGCAAGGATTAAGGCCCGCAAAATCCACTGTGGGAGTGTTGTCATTGTGGAGGAGGACTCACAGAGGAATGGGAGGAAGAACTCCAGCACCTCCACGTCCTCCTCTGGCAGCCGAAGGAATGCTTTCCAAGGGGTTGTTTACTCAGCCAACCAGTGCAAAGCTTTCATAACCATTTTGGTTGTTATTGGGGCTTTCGTCATTACATGGGGACCTTACATGGTAGTAATAACATCAGAGGCACTTTGGGGTAAAAACAGTATTTCCCCTGCTTTGGAGACGTTGGCTACATGGCTGTCCTTTTCCAGTGCCATTTGCCATCCACTAATTTATGGGCTGTGGAACAAGACGGTCCGCAAGGAACTCTTGGGAATGTGCTTTGGGGATCGGTATTACCGCAAGTCCTTTGTTCAGCGGCACAGGACATCGAGGCTGTTCAGCATTTCCAACAGGATCACAGGTAAGACGTGGCTGCAAAAGACACTTCCTTTATACCACCAAGAACAAGGCTTCCTGTCTGCCTGTGTTTGGCATGTTTTCAGGGCTCTGTAAAGAGAATTGGATGTTTCTGGAATTTTCAGCAGTCTTTTATAAGTCAGGTTATAGACATTTGAAAGGAGAATTTTTCTCCTTTCTTATAGTTAACATCTTTCGATGAGGTTAATAAAATACTTTATTTTCTTCTTTTTCAAGCATTTCCTTTTGTGTGCTTTCCATTTTGTGTTGCCCAGATTTGAGCTCTACCAACAGTATTTTTTACTGCACTTTTTCTTTGATTAATGGTCTCATGCTACAACTCTCTAAAATCCACTGGCATAACTGTTTCTGCAAGTTCAGCTTTTAGGCTTAATGGTTGGGAAGAAAAGACCATAAACTAAGTAAAACTGTGTAAAACCATGGAACTATTTGGTCTGTCCCCAAGTTGCAGACTGCGACCTCCAGTTGCTCAGTTTGGTGTTTTGGTTTTTTTTCATTTGGTTTGGTTTTTTTTTTTTCTGTTGTTGTTGTTGTTTGTTAAGTAGCAATGCAATGACATTCAGATTTTTAATAATTTCCCTGGTCATGTTCAGAAAAACTTCCAAAACTAGAACATCTTCAAGGGATAGTTCATGCAGAGGCAAGAACTGAAATTATTTAATTGGGAAGGATGATGTAAAATGCAGAAGGAAGATGAGAGCAGCAAGGCATATGTTATCTTTTCTGCAGCCTGGGAACACTGGGAGAAACTGTCATGTAAATGAAGGAGTTATGGAGCTGTAGCCACATCACAAGCTCCAGGAGCTTTGGCAAGTCTGTATTCAGGAAATGCTATGGATTAATACATTGGAAACTGAGGTGCGGAGGGAAAAGACAGGCAATTTCTTTCTTTTTCCAAGTGATAAATTTGAAGCTGTCAGTTTCTTATCAGATGTCTTAGCTGGAGATTGATAGGGGAGGAAAAAGACCCCCAGCAAACTCACAACAAAATCTCAAGGGGGATCCAAAGCAGCACCTTTGTAAAAATCCCATGATCTCGTCCCATCTTGTTTTGGATATTTGAAAGAAGTTGGGCATCTCTGTGCCCTAACCTTGCTCATATGCTTCTAGCCACAGAAATGGCCTGTCACAGCTGCTGGTGGCTAGGTTATTCTCTGTCTAGAAGATGCCTGGCAAATCTCCCCATCCATGTGAGAGCATATGCTTGGTGCTCAGCCTGTCTGGCTGATAAAACACACGCAGTTGCAACAAGAGTGGGAGGGAGGGAGATGGTGCAGAGACAAAGGAGACTTGCCTTTCCAAACCTGAGAGCTGCTGACTGGATTTCTAAGATGGGAAGTCCAGAAGCTGTGCTCTCTGCTTCAGCAAGGTAGATTTTCTATGCAGAATAATAAATAAGGCAGTAGAGTGGGTATTACTGGAAGAGGTTTTTACCATTGCAAACTCCTTAACCATTCACTGTGTAACAAAACCAAAACTTTCTTGCAGATTTGGGACTCTCACCTCACCTTACTGCCCTCATGGCAGGTGGGAAGCCACTGGGAAACAGCAGCAGCACAGGAGACACAGGTTTCAGCTGCTCACAGGATTCAGGTAACTGCAAGTGTCTTGCTCCCTACTTGTGCAGAAGTTTGCACTTGGCAGCAGTCTCGTGGACAGTCAGTATTTACACCCACAGATGTTTCCTGGTGGACTAATGACATGAAGCATCTGTTCCAGTTGTTCCAACCAAACTGCTGCAGTTGCTTTTTCCCCCTTTACTCTCAATAGATTTACTTGCAAAATGCTGCTTATGGAATGGTGACCCTCCCTTGGTAATGTGTCCTGGGAACAAGACTCACTGCTTTTGTGCCCTTCTCCTTCAGTTTCTGTTGTTCTTTGGAGACTTTCTCTGTGTCCACAAGGAACAGAGCAACAAAGTTCTGTGAAGAATATGCTTTCTGTGAAGAAAGTGCTTCTCTGTTTCCTATTTTTTGTAAGAGATCTTGTCTTGTTCATCCTGAAGTATAAACATAAACACTTAGGATGGTTTCAGCTTATGATTTCATTACTACTTAAGATGTCTCAACTGAAGATGGTTTGGGAAAGGGAAAAAGAGTTCTGATGGTAATTTTCTATCCAGATCTGTTGCTAAATTTTTCTGGCAGTCAGCTCAGCTACCAGTCCTTAACTGCAGTAGTTGTTTTAGAGAGTATTTCTGCTCTAGAGACAGCAGAGGGTGATCTTTTAAAGGTTGCTTGGTGTAAGGGATTTGTTTCCTACTTTTGTAAAGGAAGTCTGTGGAGCTGGGATTTATTTTTGGTTGTTGTTTTATGCTGGTAGTTTTCTGCCTGTTGTGGATATTCTGCAGTTTTATGTGATAAAGGAGAGCAGCCTTCTGGTAAAGCTGCCTTAGTTAAGACAATGTGGTGTTACCATCTTGTGACAGCGGTTTAAACAAATGAACAGAACTAAAGCGATACCAAAATGCTGTTAGAAGTGCCACTGCTGGTTAAGGAGGGAGCACAGTCCATAGCCTGGGAATGGATATACAGTGATCCAATGTGAAATACTGTTTCACGTTGGATGCTTTTACTGTGAGTTACTAAAGAGCAGAAGGAAGCCTTAGTCCCTCTTCCGTGTTGCTTGCTGCATGTAGTACATGATCCTGGGGCTTGCAATACCCAGTCTCTAATGAGAGGATTTCTCAATTTTTTCAATGAAAACTGACCTCATTCTTTTCCTATGCAGTGTTTAATTTGAACTGAAATTTATTCACGAAAGCTGGGTTTAGACATCTTTTGAAAGAACTGCTGAAAGTAGGCTGAAAACTTTTTGCCACCATATTGTATCCCAGTGTTACTGTTTTACTTGAGGACTCTTGCTCTTCTCAGGAACAGATACAATGCTTCTTGAAGATTATAGTTCAGATGGCCCTCATGCTCCACACTGTACCTGTCCCCCTCGAAGGAGGAGTTCGGTGACGTTTGAAGATGAAGTGGAACAAATTAAAGGTGAGGGTAGGGGTAAGTATGAAAATGCTCAGAGTCAACTTCATTGAATGCTCAGGAAGCCTCCCAGGACCTTGAGAATTGTCTTGAAAAGTATCTGGCCCTGGTGTGCCTTGACAGACCTACTCATTTATGCAGGTACAACAGAAAGCAAAATCATGTCTTTCTTCCAGATCTTAAGTAGCAGCAGCTAAGGAAAAGAGTTTCTCATTCTCTGTCACTTCTCAACTTTTTCACTTACAGACTTGAAATTCTTCCATTTACAGACTTCAATAATCTGAATATAATTTTACTCTGTTTAATTTTTTTTTTTTACTTCAATTCTACTTTGCTTTACTAAGTGTGTTCCTCAGCAAGTATGGGTGAAAACAGATGAACCACATGCAATTTTTCCAGTCAATCTGCTTGTTGATTCTGGGCTAGCAGAACGTTGCTGTGATCTTCTGTAAAATGTCAGAACATTAATTTATGCTGATAGTTACAATAATTTCATTAGAAGACTTGATAATAACAACTGAATTTTCTAAACAATGCATGATTGTGGACAGGATGAAAATGAGCAGAATGCCTTTAAAAATCAAGTAATAATGAAACCTGAAATAATGAGAAAACTCTTTCTATGGAATTTTTAAACATCTTGGCAAAATTCCCTTTTGTCCTCTTCCCAGCATGAGATGAATATTTCCTTGTACAAACACATTAGCATATATTTCCCACTATCTTTCTGAGTGATTACATAGAAGCAGACATCTAATTTCTTGTGAAAGAGGGAAGTCCTGGTGCACAAGTTCCCACAGGTTTAGCAATTCTCCCTGGTGAGTCTCAAGGTTTTCAGCATCCCTGAGGCTTTAAATTATTTCAGCAGCTTCACTGAAGAGTTATATTTAGGATGAACTCTTGTATTGCTCAACATGTTGGTGGGTAGAGAGGTGTACAAATGCTACAAAAACAGCTGCACCAACACAGATTATCCTGGGTCACTCTGAAGCTTTGTGTTTATAGAGTGGTGTAGGAAGCCTGAGTATTGTTGGTAAATGTGTAGTTATTTTGCAGAGGGCATGATCATGCCTTTACAACAGGATCTATATTAGTTTTCAAGCCTTTGAACCAACTGTTGCATGCTTACTGTTACCTATTTTTTTTTCTTTTTCAGAAGCTGCAAAGAATTCTGTTCTTCATGTAAAAGCTGAAGTCCATAAATCTCTGGACAGTTATGCAGCTAGTCTGGCCCGAGCTATAGAAGCTGATGTGAAACTCAGCCTGTTTGGGGAAGATGCTTTACCAGGAGCCCTGTTCCCCCTGTGGACTCCAGCAGGAAGCAGTGCGAACACCCGGCGTGGTGCCAGGCCCCATGCCAGCCAAAGACTGAAGCTGCAGAGCATCGATGAAGGGAACATTTGACACGAGCACTGGAGCAGGAAAACAGAATGAAACCACTAAGCAGGGCCTACTGCAGCTGGTAGTGTTTCACCAGAACCAGGACACCTTGTCTGGATGTTTCTAGTGTTTTTTCAACACCTGGAAATAGCTGAGTTCTGGTACTTGCATCAGCATTTTACAGCAGTGTTTGTTTACTGGTTAGGGTGCTACTGACTCTTCTGCCACATCATTATCACATGGTGCATAGGAATGCAGAGCTTGGTTTCATTGACCAGATCATTAGTCAATTGAATCTTGGGTCTATTATTGGCCAAAGCTGATACAGGAACAAAACAGAAAAGGTAGGCGCAGTGTTTAATTTGTTGTTACATCCATCCTCTTCTGACCACCAGGATAATCAGTTGGTAGCTGGAATGCTCTGATAGGAGCTTGTGCATTGGATAGTACATAAAGCCTTACTGTCTCAGACTCCCACCTGAGGAACGTGGACTTCTCTAAGGTTAAAACTGGAAGTTTTCAGAGAGCTCATGCAGATTATGGTCCTACTTACCTTTGCTGGGGGATATTTCAGTCTGTTCAGCCATCAGAATGCCAGATCTGACCTTGGACTATGCTTAGCTTCAGCTCCTCTGGATGTAATGAATGTGAGTAAACGTGCTGGGAACAGCACAGAGATGGGATTTGAGGAAATCATCAGTGCAGAATTCTTAGTTTCTCTGAGAACTTCAGCTCATGTCCCTGGTTTTGCTGTTATTAAAAGGGCACTCTGGCTGTGCTAAGCTTGACAGACTATAAATAAGGCATTACCACTTCATATTCAGGATTCATCTTCTAGAGAGAAAAGTTAGCTGTTTTTTTTTTTTTTAATCATGAGGGAATGTAGTATTTAAGCTGTAGTTACCTCAGTGCTTCTATTTCTTGGGGTATTAATTCATTAATCTCAAAAATAAGAACATTTGGCACTTATATTGCACTTTGCATTTTTTAAGCACTGTACAGACATTACCTTGTTAGGCCTTTGTGAGAGGGTTGATCAGCCCTGCTTGCCAAAGAAGGGGAACTCGGCACAGCCAAGCTGCTGGCAGTGAAACAAGCTGCTAAGGTGGGAAGCTTCTTAAGGAAAACAGGGATGTGGTGGATCATTCGAGTATATCCAGCTTGAGGAACCTTTCTGTGCCTTCCTGGGCTACCCCCTTCCTTACTTTGCGGGGATTAAAGCCCTGCCTTACCGTGTATTTCAAAGAAGGGGAGACATAAGTGAGCAGGGTAATTCCTTGGGGGTGGGTGTCAATAGCAAATGGACTTAAGGACCAAGGATTTGCATTTGTTTACTCTCTGCTCCCCGTGCCTCTGCTTTTCTCCAGAAGTGCTTTGTATGAGGTTTTGCTGCAGATTGTTTCGAAATCAGGAGCAGGATGTTTCTATCTGGGCAAAAACGTGGTGTACGCTCATTAAGTTTTGTCTTTGTCGAGTTATTCAGAGGCACAGAAGCGAAGTGTTGTGAGGCAGAGCCTCGGTCCAGTACTGTATTTAGACATCCTATTTGTCTGTGTTCTTGACTCAGAGATGTATTTCAGCACAAGCTTATGTCCATCTGTGGACAAAGCAACTCGACTTTTTGAACTAGCCTGAATCCCATTGCGTTCCCATGTAAAATATAACTGCATGCTTAAAATTCAGTACATGGTTTGCTGATTTAAGAACAGGCTGTTAGAGCAAGAACACTTAAACTCCAGTAAGATAGCTGTTAGCATAATGCAGGAATAAATCAATTAATAATAGTTGAGGTTCTAACTCCTGCATTTTTTACTTCTAAAGTGTTAGAGAAATTGCACCTGTGGGCACTCATTAGGAAAAAAAGAACCAAAAAAACCCCAGTATTTGCCGGTAAACGCCCTGCAGCAAGGTCATTTTTGCTGCCCTTAACATTACAATCACAGTTGCTTGTGGTACTCAACACTCCTTAAGCTGTACACTTGCCTGGAAGTATTTTGTCTGCATCAACTTTTATTCCGTACTCCTGCTTGAACCAAGTTGAGCGGAGTCGTTGCTGAATGTCAGAAGGGCACACACGAGTATGAATGCATTGAGGAGGAGTAGGTGCTGGCCCAAAACGCTCTGGGTTTAGGAGAAAAAATTCCAATGCACGTGTAAAAGCACAGAATCGATAGTATTGTGTAAAAGGCACGTTTTTCACACAGGTACTGAGAAAAATGGCAGTCTTCAAGCAGGTCAGGGGGGTTGCAAGAGTTTACACCATGTCTGAATTCAGCTGCCAGTGTTAATATCACTAATCTATTATTTAGTGTAAATGTTGTTCATATTTTTGTACACACGTTATAACCCTTCCATAACTCTGTTATTACCGAAGTCGTTCTCTCACTTGAGTTGTCATTAGCAAAAGCAGTAATGCACACGTTTTGCAAAACTGTATTTCCCACCTTAAATACAGACGAGGAAAAAAAACCTAGTTATTTCCAGTTCCTGGTCTGACGGTCTGTGGTGTTTGTTTGTACTATTATTCCAACTTACATTCATCTTGAAGTATTTTACTTTTAAACGTGTGTCCAGCTGGCAGGGTGAGCCTGTTAGGCGCGGCAGCTGGAGCGGTTTCCATGACAGGGTGGTGTCCCGGGTGGAGCACGCCTCCAATGCGCACCGGGCAAGCTTTGGGAGCGCGGCCGCGCCGGCCGCCGCGCCGGGGTGGGCCCGAGGCCACGCCCCCCACGGCCGCGCCCCATTTACCGTGTGGTCACGCCCCCCAGTGTCTCTCCTCTCGCGTGTTCCCGCCCTCGGGGGCGCGAGGTCTGTGCGCGAGGGGAGCGCGCAGCGCAGCAGCGATTGGCTGTCCCGCCCCGTGCCCCGCCCCTGCCTCGCGCTGATTGGTGGGAGCGCCGGCCCGGCGGGATTGGCCGGTTCAAAGGGCTGGCATGCGCGGCTATGGAGGCTGTGCTGTGCGATGAGCATGGTGAGGGGCGGCCCGGGGGTACCCGTGAGGGGAGGGGTGGGGTGGGGGGACTCGGCCTGACCGGTTCCGCTCTTCTCCGCTGCGTAGGGTCCCTCTGCTTCNGGGGGACGGTGGGACAGGGGACACACTTGGCTGTCCTGTAGGAAGTTTACTGCTGTGTCAGCAGTCGCAAACTTGTTTTCTTACGTAATCTTTGTTTCGTCGCAAGTGAATGTTTTGCGGTGGCAGTTTCCTGGGCAGTTCGTCTTGTCTGCGTTCTTCCGCTTCTCTTTTCCTCCTTTCAGGGTTCCTGCTTCTCACTGCTTGATCCATGAGGGATGCGTGGTGGAGCTGCAAGTCCTGGTTCAGCAGCCGGACAAAGATGAATACCAGTAAGTTTCTCAAATTTTAAAAAAACCGGATGTCTGCCTTCAGACGGGTAAAATCAATGTTCCTTCTTTATCCTATGTTCAGTGCTTAAAATAATCTTCTCAAACTGATTCTGACTAATGGTCGTTTAGTTTTTACAGTTACATGTCGGAAAACTTGAATCCTGTGGTTAAGTAGTTTTTCTGTAGTGAGGATTTAACATCCACCTAAGCTGTATCTGTATTCTGTGGGGAAAGGAGAGCTCTTATCAGAGGATCTTATTTTTATGGCATCCTTGAAGATTTACTTTGTAGGATGCTGCCTCTTAAAAATAAAGATGGTTATTCTTAGGATCAGAAGAGTCTTAGGTCTCTTTATTATTTACAAACAAATAGAGAGTTGAACTACCAGTCATTCAAAGTGGAAACAGGGGTTTATTGCATATGTTGAAACATTTGGAATTGTTTGATGGTGACTGACTTGCAGTTTCCTCCTAAAATTGAAGAGCGTCATCAAGCCCCGAGGCCTTCACTTACCCTGTTTCCAAATGTTTGCCAGTTTTATTAGCAGTTACATCCAATAAATATACATCCAGGTATAAACCGGGGTCATCAGATAATGTTTTTAACAGAATTGAACATGGCTCTGTGGTTGGGTTCATCCAAACTCAGCATCAAATTCACCAATGTTAATTCTGATAAAGTACTTGCAGCAGTCCTGGTTGGCTGCTAGTTTAAAAAAAGAAATCACATCCAAAGTATTTTTGTCCCTGAATTGCTTTAAAGATGAGGTAGCCTGTGCAGTGTAACAAAAAGAAGAACTGTTTCCTTGCACCTTGAAATCATAAGATGCTTCTAAGGCTCTAAACATAGACAGTATTTTTTTCCTGAACAGTTACTCTTCTATTGCTAAAATTAAAAAAAAAACCCCAAGCCCTAGGAATCCTTATTCAGAGAACACTACTTGTGTTAAAAGCTCTGTTGCCAGTGTCCATGGCCTTTTGTTATGCAAAGATCTGAATGTAAAGTACAGGTTAGTAGAACTTGTCTGTGATGGTTTTTGGTGCATAGTACTTTTAAAAGAATTCTTAGAGCTTCCTTACTGGCTCCTGGGATTGAAATCTTGTTTTAATCCTTGGTAGGTTGTTTTACCGGTGCCTTAAGAGTAAGTTGAATGGGAAGAAATGGTGTGGAAGCGTCCCATGGCAGGTATGAGTGTTTTGTTTGTATTTTAGCATCGCCTTATTCTGACATGACTTTTCATTCCATATACCATAATCACCTCTGAAACTACTTAGTGGGAGATTTTATATTTTCCAACTGAGAAGTGTATCAGGCCTGCCATCCTCTAAGTGAGATTTCTCTTTTTCCTAAGTTGTGTGAAGTAGTCATTCTTCAGTCTTAGAAGAAACCTGGATTTAATTCCTGGCTGTCTTCTTTTCTAGAGATTGTGCTATTGGGAATTGATCCCAAAACACAATGGGAATGGCAAAGAAAGTAGAAAACCTGCTGTTTCGTTTTGGATTTCGTATGAAATGTTTGTCCTGATTCTGTTAAAATGATAGGAAAGATGATCTTGGTAGAGGATGAAGTCTTGCTTGAGGTGATCAAGTTGTGTGTGTTATTAACGGGCTTTAATAATTTGTACATTGGCATTTACACCCATGTACATATTGCAGGATCCAAAGGCTACTGAAGTGTCAAAACCCTTGGAATCTCAGCCCAGAGCAGTACCTTTCTTCAATCCTACTAGCCAAAGAAATCCATTCAAAGTGCTAGACAAGAATTGTGCACCATCATCCTGGAAACAAATGAAGCAAAGAAACGGAGAGGAAAGTAAAGAAAAAGGAGTTAATGCAGAGAATGAGAGTGTGCCGGTGTCACATAAAGAAAAGAAATCAACCTCTGATTCTTCCGTAGAGACAGTACCTCTTGAAGAGCTCAAAAATAAAAAGAAAACATTCACAGGAAGTAAAAGTGACCCAGAACTTCAGGAGATTACAGTGTCTGAATGTAAACTTTGCATTTCTGAGACCAGGAAAGGGAAACATACACTTTCAGAGGAAGAGAAGTATGGTGGCAGTGGCAGGGAATCCAAGAATTCTGATTCTGTGGGCAAGGAGCTAGGCACAAGATCAAAACTTTTGCCACTAAGTCTTGGAAAGCAAAGTACAAGTACCAAGCCTCCAGGGGAGGAGCAGCTTGGAGAAAAAAGCTTAAAAAGTTGTAGAGATAAAGAAACAAGAGAGAAAGATTGCACTGGTCAGAAGAATGGTGACATGAAACCGGTGTCTAAGGAAGATGCCACTTCCCCAGCAGGAGCACAGGCGGCGCTGCAGTGTGCTGCCCTGAGGGGAGGGGCAGAGGCAAAGCTGCTCGAGGCACAACTCGTACCAGGGCTGCCACAGCCTCCTGGTGAAGCCTCTGGCACTGGCAGTGACAGTGATGAAGTACAATTTGTTTGTTCCTCATCAGGTAAAAGTAAACCTGAGAAATCAGTTGAGATTCCTTCAGGAAAATCAGGAAAGAGTGTGCAGGGGACATCTTTGCCAGGAGCACCAGCATCATATCACATGGAAGGACCCCAGGACCCTAAAGTGCTTCATAACCGTCTTGTAGTCCAGCTGAAACAGAAAAAGGTCATTTATTGCAGCTATTATTTGGGGGGGTTTATTGTTCTGTTTTCAAGGTGACTTCCCTTACTTGTGACAGACATCAGAACATGGTATCTCCTCACAGCAGAAACTCAAAATGGGGTTTAGGAAGATGTGGCATGGGAGGGAATTCAGCCTATGTACAGACTGGTTGTATTAAGCAGATACAAACCTGCTACCCCTAAGGTAATACAGTCTTCTGCCTTTGGGGATGCTCAGTTTTGACCCACCTGAGGTTGTGTCTTGTCCTTTACCCTAAAAGCAATTTGCATAAAATGGAATAGTGCACAGCTAGTTTAACCTTTGTAAATAACATGGCTGTTTCCAGTAGCCTCTCTTGGCCTTGTGCAGTAAGAGTCATCTAGCTATGGAAGCTTACACTCAGGTGAAATAAACTACCTGCCTCTTTGCTTTCTTTCTTCAATAATTGCCAATCACTATGTTTTACAGTTTTTATTATGAACCCTCCAGTCTTTCTAGAGTTCAGAACAACCTTGAAATAAAGTCAGAACTGTTGTTGGTGCAAGCATAGAAAGGTGGAAGTAGGTAAAATGTTGTGGATGTTTTGAGAGATGTTTGTCTGACTCACCTGACTCCCTGTTTCATAAAAAGGAGTCCATGTGTCCTTCCATGTTTTCTAAAGAACACTAATAGTTAGTTAGTGTTTCTACTAAAAGACTGTTTAATTGCAGTGAATGGCACTTGAAAGCTTTTGGAGATTAATTTGTATTTTGATACTGTTCTGTAAAATGGGATAAGATTAGTTCTTTTTAGACTTCTGACCTGATTGTTCTGTGTTGGGAGAGAGCTTGCTAACTACACTCAAGTTTTGGTTTCTTTCTTTTTTGCAGGGTACATTGGCTACAGTGAACGTTCAGTTGCTGCCAGATAAAGGGGAACGGTTATTAAAGCAAGTGCAGGATTTGGAAGCTGCACTCAGTGCTCTTAACATTTCAACAGCAGATACAAGTGAAAAAGGTAGGGCTTTTTTTTTTTTGTTTGGCTCCAGAAGTTTTCAAAACAGTTTGTCTTAAAATAGTTGTTAATATGGAGGAAATATAGCATAAACTTATATATGGCTTGTGGTCTATAAAACGTTTATCTGTTGAGATTTACTGAAGATGAAGAATGTTAATTGGAAAATACATGTCTGGGAGCAGATGAATGGAACAACTCAAATATTTCCTCTATAATGTGGTGGCTTCCCAAGGGAGTTTCCTCCCACCATTAGGATCTAGGTTTCCAGCTTTGGCTACATGACTGAGGCAGGTATCTCTATGAGAACATGCAAATGAAGTGTTAGATCCCGCTGTTGCATTCTGGAACTGTGCTGTTCATGCATGTTGTTGTCACTGAATATTCCAGTTACCAGATTCAAAATGAGCAGCTTCCAGTGTGCCATTCCTGAGGGAGAAAAGTTCATGAGCTCTTGGCCCATTTGTTCCTGGATGTTTCGATAGTTTTTGTATTCAAAATATTGACAAGAGACATGTCTTCAAAATTAATAAATCATCTGGGAACAAGGTGCAAAATTCACCTTGTCTGTACTACTCTGATCACAGTTGCAGAGTTCACTGTGTTGCTGTAAACCACATACTGAGGCTGGAGCTGGACTCATTGGCTGTCACAGCAGCAGGCCAAGAGCACACGTTGGTAGTTGCAGTGGCTCAGGTGATGTGGGAGTCTGCTACTGAACTGGTGTCACCACTTCATAGTATTTTGCAAGCAAACTGTTGGGCAAAATGAAGACTTCTCTGGGCTGTAGAGCAAGGCTCTGAGGTTCAACCTTGTCAGCCTGTGATTCCTTTCTCCTTAAGGGCAGGATAGCACAAGCAGCAGCTGCCATGAAGAAGCTTTGTCTAACCCAGTTGGCAGGCCAGGTGGTACGAAGTTGATAACGCCACTCCCACTCCAGGATCCTACAGCAAAGGCCACTGCAGGCTCACACAGTCACCCCTCGGCTGCTGCTACTTTGGGTTCCAGTGGCCAAAGTTTTGGAGGTAGGTATAGAAAGACTTTGCTATTACAGAGAACACTGTTGAGTACTATTTCTGAAATAATCCTGCAACTTGTGGATACGTGTGAGAGTACCTGTTTTGTTGCTGCATACTGTCCCTCAGGCATCTGTAGCCACTGAAGTCAATCTCTGACGTGAAAGATCTGTTTGGGAAAATTAGCTTTGTAAACACATCTCTGGTACTGTATCTTTGCAGTGAGTGTTGGTGTGCAGAATCTGTATGGGGGAAGAATGACAGAAGACCGAATCAGGGCTGTACACAGTGCCACATTTGAGGCTATTAATCATCTTCACAAATCTCTAGAATCCTGTCCAACAGAGGAGACAGCAGCTGAAGATCCCTCTGGACTGAAGGTGGGTTGGCAAGAAGGAAAGCTGTCGTGCTGATAAATGAATCATAACTTCTGAGTGGTACCCTAGAGCATTCCTTCCTTCCCACTTTGACATACTTTGCTTCCTGCTCGAAGGAGATGATCTAATTACATTCCATCTGTGTTATTTGTACATGACTGGCAGAACAGAGGTGCGAGGAATAGGCTGAGAACCTCATTGTTTATTCTTCCTGGTGAGCTATAAGAAGTAATATTTCAAAAAAGTGTTGCAGGTGATTGAGTTCATGCAATGTGATGGGCTCCAGAGTAGGCAGCTCTGATCTGTTTGAGGTTATGTGCAAGGTATTGGAACAAAGGCACGTGCCTTCACAGGATGGTGTGTAAATGCCTATATATTGTGTTACTTGTCACATTGTCTTGGGACCTTTTCAGTGGTGGGGAAGGCTGCTGAATGTCCTGTGATGGTAGTATATAGTCCCTCTTCCTGTTTCAAATTCTGTAGGGGTCTTGGACTAAGTGAGAAAAGGGGATGTGTTCTCAATCCCTTTCCTTGACAGGGATAGCTATTGTAAGCAAGGTAGTCTGGGGTGGATTTTCCAGCTGAACAAGACATCATTATCTGTTCTCTGAGGGTACTCTGAGGCACTAAGCTGGTTAGTGCAGGCAGCATTAGGAAGACTCATCTATGGTACTGCTGACCTCCTGTCTTCAGAAGTTGCTTATCTTGGGTATCCCAGCCCGTGTGGAAAGAACAGGTAGGTAAACTCCTTTTAGTAGGATTGTAGTAAAACGGTTGAACAGGATAATTGGTACAGGAAACAGAAGTGTCTAAATTTTGCCAGGCGTTTCCTTCAAATCCTCTGTCTCATTCACCCCCTCAGGTCCCACTGCTGCAGCACCAGAAACAGGCTCTTGCATGGCTCCTCTGGAGAGAGAATCAGAGGCCGTGTGGAGGAATTCTGGGTGAGCAGCAGAATGGCAAAGTGGATTTTGTGGAGCAGATCTATGGCAGCAAAGTTTTGCATGTAACTTAGTTGGAGGCCAATAACTGGTTATTTTGTAGACATGTCTAATGGGTTTGTTTTCTGTGCCCTATTACCAAGTACAGCTATTAACCAATTACTAAATCATACCCTGAAATTGTATGAAATTTCCATCTGTGTATTTTTTTATCTTCTGGGTTCCCCAGGGTGCTTTCTGTTGTAGTATTTCCCTCAGTGTAGATCCAAGGGAGCTCATTTCTGTGGGTGATAACTTGCATGCATCTTTTTGCAGCGGATGACATGGGCTTGGGGAAGACTCTAACGATGATTGCTCTTATTCTGGCCCAGAAGCAGCTGAAGACAGAGAAAAGAAAGGAGACGTTAGAAATATGGCTATCCAAAAAAGGTACAGAATTGCTTCCATCCTACAGCACATATATTATGATGAAGTGCCACTGAAACACCTATAGCATTACAGGTTAAGGGGTTATAGAACAATACACTATCTGTGCTCACTTTCCTTCTGCAGGCAACTTCCATTTGGCTAAATTTTACTGTACTTCCTTGCATGGCTTTTCTCTTGATCAGGGTCATTTTTGTCTTCCATTGGATTTGTAGGATTTTCCAACTCATTACTTTATATTGTTTGGGGATTTTTTTTCCACTGTTTTCCTGAAATAGTTAAAGCTAGCATATGCTGGGTTTGCAAAAGGTTTCATTTTTATAAATATATGCATAGTTTTCATAAGGACTTAAAATAGCTACTATTCACCTCCCTGTGACTAATCTTTTTTTCTATCCAACACTCCCCCAAAGATTACTTTTATCTTGTCCACAGACACTGGGGTTATTAGTGCTTTTTTAAGGAGTATTGCTTCTGTATCTACAGTCTATACTGTCTGTATTCTCATGGAACTGGTGGGACACTCTTCTCAATTGTCAATTTCCAAAAATTCTGTCTTTGTTCTAGTCTAATGTGAAGACATTGAAACCTGTCTGCAATATTTTCTTTTAGACTTCAGTGTTGTCCCTTCCCAAGGCACTTTAGTCATTTGTCCTGCGTCCTTGATCCATCACTGGAAGAAAGAGATTGAGAGACGCGTGGCCTTTGGCAAACTGAGGGTCTATTTGTACCACGGGCCAAATCGAGATAAGCATGCAGAGGTGTAAGTGCTAAACCATAAATATGACCAAGAAAAGCAAAATACTATGTAGCAAGAGATTGTGTTTATCAAAGTTGAAATTCATTGGATGTAGAATGATGAGAGAACATGAAGTATTGAAATGTGGAAGGTCTAGAAAGTCAGGCTGATGTGTGCCGTCTAAATGTATTTAGTAAAACATTTATGGCCTGTGCCTGTGGTTCTGGTGGAGGCTATTTCTGCTTCTGATAGCAAAAAAATTAAAAGGTGTTTATTCTCTAGAATATCTCTTGCTTGCAAAGATTGTCAGTGCCAGTTTCTTCTATGCTTGTGCTTTGTCGTTGTACTTTCTATCAGTTGTACATATAGATGAGTGTGTTTTCTAGACCTCTTCAGGCCATGCTGAGCAGTATTCCTGGATGCCAGGCTCTCAGCAGGGCTCATGCCATGTGGTGTGCATTTTGGTCAGTGGGCTTCTACTGTCATCTTGAGCTTGATGTGTCTCCTTCCAGTATCCATTAAATGGAGACGATGCGTCCTTCCTGTTTGACTGCAATGAAGCTGAGTTTCCTGTAAAACTCAGCATTTTAGCTTGTGTAGTGCTGTGTCGTTCTTAAACACATTCCTCAGCATGTATTTAGTCTCTCTTGCAAAGTGAATTCCTTATTTGTTCTTGCTCCTGTTTACTACTTTGTCTTCATTCAGGCTTTCTGGATATGATGTTGTTGTCACAACCTACAGCCTTCTCTCCAAGGAGATTCCCACAAGCAAAGAGGAGGGGGAAGTCCCTGCTCAGGACCATGATGTGGGGGTGAGAAGCCAAAATGTCAATAGGGAATTGCCTTAAGGTTTTGTTCTGAGGTGTTGCAAACCATTCTTGTTTGAAGTAGCACCTTGTGTGCTGCAGTGAGCAGCAGCCTGATTTTTTTTTTTTTAATAAGCCCCTGTGGATTATTTTTATAAAAGCAAAATGATGAGAGAAAATGCTGTGAAATGCAGCAAGAACAGATATATTCACAATATATCTGTTCTGTAGAATTATAGAATATGCTATGTTGAATAGAGTTGAAATCTCTTAAGAAGTGATTTTAAGAATGCAATGGTGAATCTCATTCTCCTTTTGAGGTGAAGGAGCAGTAGAATCTCCCCTTTGTTTTTTGTTGCTTGAAGCACTAATATCCCTCTAAACTACCAGAAACCTGTTGTGCTCAGGCTCTGGGTCAGTCTGAACTGAGACTGAGGCAGCTTCCATGCTGCCTTGAAGATCGACAGCAATGTGCTGGCTGGGCTATGAAAGTAATAATGTGATTGCCAAGTGCTGACTGAAATGACTACACAGTGTAGAGGAAGTCCCATGCTGTCTTCTACCTCTTTGCACAGCTCTAGATGTAGCTCTTGAAGAAAACAGGACTTGGAATTTCCTAAAACTTCTAGGTGGCATCTATAAAATTTTGAGAGATCAGAATAATTATATGTGGTCCTTCATCTCAGCATAGCAAAAAACTTTGATATGACACACCTTTTGAAGCAAGAACATGACATAATGAAATGTTAAAAGCAAGAAAACGAGCAAAATACTAGAAATTGTTATTGAGATCAGGCAAATAAGGTAGCTTTTGGCTTATAAACTTCAAATGTGGAAGCTTTAAAGAGATGATTTTTGGAGACCATTTCTTATGTGACAGTAAGAGCACATACTGCTGCTGATTAACATCAGGATAAGACTCCTTGCTGGAAAAATGTGTTTGCTTGTATCTTCTTGGAGAACCTAGGTTTTGCTTCAGATTATAGTCTGCTTTTTCTTTCAGAGTGGATCATCTCCCTGTTCCCCTCTGCTCAGGGTAGCTTGGGCTCGAATTATATTGGATGAAGCTCACAATATTAAAAACCCACGGGTTCAAACCTCTATAGCTGTGTGCAAACTGAGAGCCAGTGCCAGATGGGCTGTCACTGGGACGCCGATACAGAACAACTTGCTGGACATGTACTCTCTCCTGAGGTGAGCTGCCTGCACATGACCACATGGACAGGGATCCAGTCCTAGTAATTCTTCTCTGATGAAGTGCTGAAGTTGTTTCTAAGTTTGAGATGTCTCTAAGATATGTGGAGAAGTAGGATTAGGTATATTAATGCTTAGCACTGGATTTCAAAGGCTGTGGTTGAGGCATTGCACAAGGCTGACCATGTGTCTGCTGTTGCATGTAGCTTTTCTGCCTCCATGGAGAACAAATTACCTTGGATCTCCTTTGTCTACAGGATGAGTATGCATGAAACCAATTTTAATGAAGAGAGGTTTTATGAGTTAATCCCTGTTGTTACCAGGGCAGCCTGGGAGGACGTTCTTGGAGTGTTGTGCTACAAGGGCATTGAAGGAAAGGGTGAAAACTTTGGATTCTCTAAACAATGATAAACAGGTGCTCCTCATTGCTGAGCGGGGGGAAGGTTACAAATGGTGTTGGAGAACCAGAGAGAACTTGCATTTGAAATTAATTTTGGATAATTGAAATTAATTGTCAAGTAAGAAGTTTGCTATTTTGAAATGAGATGAATATGCTTTTTGGCAAGTGCCTCTGCATCTTGATGTCCTTTGTTTACTGATGATGCTTGAAACATAACGGGCTAAGAGGAAGTGGTGGGTACAGAATCAGAAACAGGTGCTTACATTATTAGTGATGGTAGGACATCTAAGCAAACAAGTTATCACCACCATTCCAGTGGGAGTGTTTTACTGCTCCTTGGTCATGCAGTTATGGCATTTGGAAATAGTTTGTTTTGGTAGCAAGGAATAACAAGGAATTTGGTTCTGGTCACTCCAGAGTAAGTGAAGAACTCTTCTTCCCTTGGTATGGCATCTCCTTCGTTCCTGTCACAGGTTTCTACGTTGCTCTCCTTTCGATGAATACAAAGTGTGGAAGTACCAGGTAGATAACAACACAAGGAAGGGAGGGGAGAGGCTAAGCCTCTTAACCAGGAGCCTCTTACTGCAGAGAACTAAGGACCAGCTGGATTTGGCTGGGAAGCCCCTGGTAAGAACTTCACCCTCCAAAACCATACCATCATTCTATTGTTTTCCTTGCAGTAGACAGTTAGTTATTTACACGCGTAAATGTATTAATGGGTGGAGCTTCCAATCTGCTGCAGTCTCTTGAGCAAGAGAAGCAAATGCCTGTGGGATGCTTTGTTTGCTTACCCAGAAAGCAGAATTAAAAAGAATAACTAAACCTTTCAGTTATAAATCATGCAGACAAAAATATGCCAATTAGTTGCACGTAGATGGCCACTTAATGGAAGATTAGTCTAGATTGCTGGACTAGCCTAGATCTCTGAGAACCCAAATTGCCACATGTCAAATGGACCTGGTCTGTGTTGGAGCATTGGCTTTCTGTACTGCTTTTTACAGTCTATTGAATGGAGTATTAGGTCATAGGTGTGTCTTAAGCCTTTAAAAGGTATAGTTTTGGTGTACTGTCTGATTTTGAATGGAGAAATAAGCTACTTTAACAACACAAAAATTAATGGTAGTTGTTCAGCAGTTCATATGTAGTAGCTCATGCCTCTTGTTATTGGATGAGCTGGAATAAAGATTTTATCGTGAATGTCCTTGAAGTTTTGTGAGTGTCTGTGTTTTGTCATAACTGTGTTAATACATACAGCTTTAGTGAACAAACACCTGTCTTCTGAGACTTAGAGTACTGTGTTAAATCTTGGATTGCTGGTGTTTGTGATGCTCTCTAAGACTTTCGCACTACAGACATCTGATCCTGTGAGTTTTCACTTCAGGTATCTCTGCCCCAGCGTAGCACGTGCTTGCACCAATTGAAACTTACAGCAGAGGAGCAATCTGTGTACAATGTGCTCTTTGCAAGATCCAGGTATGAACGTGGGTAGAGATATGGTATTTTGTGGGTTTGTTTCTTATTGATATGGAAATCAGAAGAGAAATTCACTTCAGATGAGGAGAGCTGTTGGAGACACTCCTGTAAATCTTTTTCCCTTCTCATTTATCTGTCTAGTGTGTTTGAAAATATATTGCTTGTTCGGGTAGTAGGCAAAACTGATTAATTTCTCCCATATGTTCATGCCTCGTATGAACTTTGTGTTCTAGCCTTACACTTAATCTCACTGATTTCAAGACTCCAAAGACTTGGAATTGCAGCAAGCAGTTCTTAAATGATGATGTGTGAGCACCTGTAAAGGAGAGAATTACCATCTTTGCTCTGTGCTTCTTGTACAATTAGAAATTATGCTGGCCTCTCCAGATAGCTGTAATGCAAGCCAGCATCACTTTGTGTTCTCCTAGGGTCTTTCAGCAGTCTCACTGTAAAGAAATTTTCATTCCTTTTAAATAAACATTTAAAGTTGTTCTCATGCTCAAAAAGCAGACTTGCTTTCTCTTGTGATTGCCAAAATGCATCTTTGGTTTTGATCATGCTCAAGTTAAACAAAACTGGGATTCTTTTGGTGATTATTTTGTGACTGAATGATTAATGAAACCTTCCTTACCTTAATGCATCATCAGCTTGCTTAAGTTCAAGTCCCTCTTGCCTTTTCTTCTTGCTGTGAATCCCAGTCTTTGTCTTGTTTTTACAGGTCAACACTACAATCCTACCTAAAGAGACAAGAGCAGAAAAATGAAGGCAGAGAGTATGATGGTGGTAACCCCTTTGAGAAAGGTTTGCGCGTGCCCTCCCCTGAAAACATTTGCAAAAGTGGCTTTTAAGTGCACAGTTTAGAAGGGGGAACAGATCTGGTGTCAGAAATTCTTCAGAAAATGCTCCACTCATATTACAAAGACTTACCTTAGTATTCTAAAAGTGTGTTCTCATTATTGTGGCTCTGAGAAAATCTCTTAGCCCTTCTGGGTCTAATATTTCCTTTGAAATAAAGGTCTAGTTGCTCAGGTAAAATATGTCAGCATTATTGTATGATATATCATACTCTGATTTGTGTTGTTTCCTTTTTTTCTAATTAAAGTAGGGGTTGATGGGTTTCTATGTTAAATCGGGTATTTGCTTGCCTGTTCATTCTTGACTTCTCTTCATTAACCTCCTCCTGGAGGTCAGTGGGCAGTGCCTCCAAGAGCTCTTGATGTTTTGTCTTCCTTCCTTGACAGTTGCACAGGAGTTTGGAGTCAGTCAAAAGGAATTTCTAGCAGGCTCACAAAGTGCCTCCCAGGTCTCAAGTACCGTCCATGTCTTATCCATGCTCTTGAGGCTCCGTCAGTGCTGCTGCCATCTCTCCTTACTGAAAATGGTAATTGCATTGTAGTGATGTGGGGGGATTTCTGGGGGTTTTTTTTGAGTTTTATGCAAGATAACAGACTTGTTAACACCTTTGTTTCTCTTCGCTATGAGAGTATGAACAGAGTCAATTTAAGGACTCTGTGTTTTAAAGCCCAAGATGTTTTAGATGGGCTTACCTTCTACTGAAGTGTTCCCCAACATGACTTATATGGACAGCTCTGTCTTTGGAAATACCTTTATTCAGATAAAAAGGGAACTAGAATTTTAATGGTAAAGAAGTCTTCATCTTAACCTAGCCCTAAAAAGTACACAAATGTAGCCTGTTCCAAGGGCTTGTGTATTGGAGAGGTCTGTGAGTGCTTTGAGGTTGCCTTGCATGAAGCAGACTAATCTTTCAGGAGTTCTTGGCTCTGAACTATATATATATATCAGCTCTAGAGAAAGTTCAGCTATTAGGGGAACAGGCAGGAATTTATATTCTAACATCTGTCATCCTGCAGTTGTTAAATGCTGTGGAGGAGTCTGAAGAGACTGGACAACAGGAAATGGCTATGCTCACATGCTTGCCATACACTGCCCTTTTTGGGGCAGAATAAAGGTCCAAAGGGACTGTTTGATCCAGTAGTGCTTCTTAATTGTTCTGTCTTCATATTGCATAGCATCCCCAAACCCAGCATCCTCAGAAGATACTGTGCTGGCTGGATCAGTACTGAGTTTGATCTCAGGCTTGACTGTGATCCCTTCATATTTTGCATTCTTCCCACAGGCTCTGGATCAAGTTAACTTGAACAGTGAAGGCTTTGCACTCTCCATTGAGGAACAACTTGGTGCTCTGACACTGTCTGAGCTCCAGACTCCTGATTCCAAATCAACAGTCTACCTCAATGGCACAGCTTTTCAAACAGATATCTTTGACATCACCAGGGAGAGCACCAAGGTATTCTGGTTGTGGCATTCTTACCTTCCTTGTGAAGCTTGGATTTCAGCACTTTGCCTCTTAAATGGCTCATGGATTGTCATACCTTGGTAATTGCAGATCAGGCTAAGTTGCCAATTGAGATGAAAAGAGATGAGTAGGTTGATAGCCTGCTGAACCCCTTTGGGAAGGCTCCAACTTCTCACATACTGAGGGGTATTTCTAGTAAAGCTGTGAGAATGTGACTGCTGAAAAACAGTAAGTCAAAATCTTAACCAATAGATTCCTAGAAGCTCAGAAGAGCTTGATTGTGAGACCATGGTGCTTGTGATGAGCTAGAAAAAAGGGATGGCAACAAGAAGTTGCAATAAATGGTTGCAATAACTTCTCATGGGAAGGTTGGAATCTGTAAGACAGGCTTGTATGATTTGATTTCCTGGCCCTGTTTTCTGTGGTGAGCGTGTTCTTACCAATGACTATTAAAATCTCTTCGAACTCTAAGCACAGAAGAAATTCCAGTTGAAAAGCTATTCTGATCACTTTCTACTTTTAATAAAGAATATCCAAGCATGAACTAGATTATGAGAGCAACTAGACTAATGTTTTGGATCTTTTTACCTACAGATAACTCAACTCTTGGCAGAATTGAAAACTATTCAGAGTCACTCAGAGCCTCAGAAAAGGTTAGCAAGCATGTCCTTTTCTTTAGTCATAGTGATTGAGAGAAGCACACTGTTTCTTGGCAACAGCAGAAATAGCTTAAAATAATTGAATACAAATCTCATGGTATGGTAAAATCATGGTAGTACTGCAGTAGTTGAACACAAGTGTTGAGGAAAAAAGGTCTAAGACAAAAGAGGGGAGTTTAGGATACAGGTAAGTGTAAACATGTGAGAAATCTCAGGCCTTGAGGCCCAGGAAGACTATTCTCCAGAAACAGGATTGGGATATAATTTAGTTGTGACGAGAAGTATTTGCCCACCCCACAATCCAAAAAAAAAGTGGAGGACTAAAGTAGAGAATAAAACTGAACCTGTTAGGGATAAAGGAATGCATTGATCAGAGGACTTACAGAAAGCTTTTTTCCAGTCTTTTCCAAAAATCATTTTCATCATAAGAATGGGAGCACCAACTTTGCTTTTGTTCCCTTTCAAGAAACTATCAAACAAGTTACTGCCTCACAAACTGTTTAGTTCAAGAAATTGAGGAGTGAAAGGCTAGAGTGAATCTAAATTTGGTGTTGCTATTGATTTTTGTGCTTTGCAGAAAAAGCTGTGTTATGACTCAGATTTGTGGTTGGGACGTGGATTTTGGTAAAATCCAGAAATAGAGGTGAAAGTTACAGAATTATTTTATGTGAAGTTTATTGGGTATTAGGCTTCCACAGCAAGTTCTACCACTACACCTCTATTTCTGAATTGGGAAGGGGTTTGGCTCCAGTTTGCAGCGGGGAAGGGTGCCTGAATTGTTGTAGCCCCTTGGGTGAGACACTGCAATGACCAAACTGTTCCAGTACAGAGAGAGCTGTTCGTGAACTCTCTGTTCTCTCTCTCCAGCGTGATTGTCTCTCAGTGGACAAGCATGCTCAAAGTTGTGGCTGTGCACTTGAAGCGCTTGGGGCTGAAGTATGCCACAGTGGATGGCTCTGTCAATCCCAAACAGAGGATGGATGTGGTGGAAGAGTTCAATAACAATCCCAAAGGGCCTCAGGTATGCATTCAGGGTGGGGAAACAGTCCCCTAGCACTGCTGTGAGCAGCTGTGATGTTTGACTTGGTGACGGTAAACAGGTTCCTTAATGCTCTTTTGGCTTTTGAAGGTAATGTTGGTCTCATTGCTGGCTGGAGGTGTTGGCCTGAACTTGACTGGAGGAAACCATCTCTTTCTCCTTGACATGCACTGGTAAAGGGAAATACAAATTCTGTCTGGGAGAGGATATGTAGGGCATGCTGCTTGCTTTCTCACTGTATGTATTGTAATGTCTGATGCAAGTGGGTTAGGAGGGAGGTGTTTAGCTTATAGTAGGGGTTAGTGGTTAATTGTGGAAAAGTGTTTTTACTATGGCCTTCATCCAAGATGCTGATTTGTCCATCCAATGCTCACTGCCCTGAAATACAGTTCTGTAGGGGCAAGAAAAAATAGAGGAATATAACAGCAATCCAAAGAAGCAGGTATGCAGCTCTATCACAAAAGGCTACCAGGGACTTGGCAGTCCAGGCTTAATTTCTTGCAGTTATGGAAATGGTGCAGTAATGCCTGCAGACAGCTTGGCTTGAAACAGAGCAATGGTGTTGAGCATAGTCAGTAACTGGGCACAGCTAGAGTACCTTTGGGTTTTACATATGAAAAGACTGTGTGCAAGCTCCTGATATTTGTTTTGTCTCATCAAAGTCAGAATTGCAGGTTTTTAAAACTAAACGTTACTCATGAGAACTTACGAAGCAAACTAATGTGCCTCATACAAAACCAGCTGCTGAGTAGTAGCATTAAGGAGATGCTTCTACAATGTGGAAGTTACACCAGCAAGTATTCCCTGTAACTCTGTCAGATGGACCCATCTCTTATGTAAATATTCCTGAGTTGATGGCCTCTTTGACTGGCATTTGCCTTTTTGCTTCACACTCTTTCCTCACCACCTACTCTCCGCTTTCTCTGAGTAGCAAGTGTTGGCCAGACTTGGGGCTGCATGGACCAGTGGTCTCAGTCACACAGTTGGCTTTGTGTGATGGCAGAAAAATGAGGCACCTTTTATTTTTTTAAACAACCTTGTAGGAATCCTGCTCTGGAGGACCAGGCATGTGACCGCATCTACCGTGTGGGGCAACAGAAGGATGTTGTGATACACAGGTCGGCATTTTACTTAACAGAATGAGGAGCTGCTGCTTATATACTGTCTAGCTTTAGTCAGTGAGACAGGACCTTGATTTCTCTAAATAGAGCTAGACACAAGGTCTGACAGTGGCATTGAGGTTTGGGAACTGAGATACAAATGTTTTCATGTGTTCTGTGTGGCACTTGCACGCATGTTGCTGTCCTGACAGCTAGCAGGGGTTTGTTTTTCAGTCTATGGATTATTGGGAATGTCTTGTTCATTCCTGAGAACAGTTTGGACACCAAATGATTTCTCTTAATTGAGTGGAGATTTTTTCACTGGGATCCCTAAGCCTGAACCTTTCTAGCATCATTAATAAAAATCACATAAAGCACTTCTAATAAGTGGCAAAGTTGACATTTAGAAAAAGAATTTGTAAGTAGTGAAAGAAATGCACAGCACTTTCCAAGACTGGAATCTAAAATGTTTTTTTGGGTACAATGTTTTTTGTATAATAGGTGCCATCAGTTATCAAGCAATAATTACAGGATTTTGTCACGGAATTACTTTTACTTCAGATGACCAAAATTGAGACCTGAAGTGCATCAGACTTATATTTAAAATGTTATCATGGTTGGATATGAGGACAGCTGGTTTCTGTTCAGAGGTTGTCTCGGCTTGAGACAAATTAGGAGAAAAAGTATTTTGTCAGTCACATAAATGGCTAATTATTTTCTAAGTAAGATGAATCTCCTGAAATTTATTGGGGAATTGTTTATATAATATTGACACTTCTTCATAGCACTTGAGATCATGTAGCCACATTGTTTTGTCTTTTTAATTTTTTTTTTAGGTTTGTCTGTGAAGGAACAGTAGAAGAAAAGATCCTGCAACTCCAGAAGAGGAAGAAAGGCCTTGCCCACCAGGTTCTATCAGGCAAAGGAGAGACCTTCACTAAGCTCACTCTGGCTGACCTCAAAATTCTCTTTGGCATCTAATTATCATTTGCAATACCCAACAGAAAGTAATTTATACTTGCTGTAACTGAGTAACTGCAGACTTCGACATAAGACTTCTGTTTTGAGGTGGTCATTTATTTTGAGCAAACAACATTTTTATAACTGTTCTGGGAAGTTACCAACTTCAATAACTAGTTTCAACGTTGATTGTGTATCCAAAGGTTAATAAAGTTTTAAGATAAGCTGTTGTTTTGAAACAAAAACGGTTCTTGGTTTTCTGTGAATGCCTCCTAGTTAGAAAACTTTCCTTTTCAAGACAGGAGATGCACAGGCATATGTGAAACAAGAACAAGGGAGACAAACATGAGGTAGGGAAGTTCAAAGGTTGTGTAGTGAGGTTGCATGGGCATGAAAAAAGGAAAAAAATTGAGCACGATTCTGTAGGAAGATTATATATGAATTTTAGAATTGTAAGTAACAAAATTAAGGAAGGACTTAGGGGAGTGCTGTACTTTCTCCTTTGTTATTGAGGAGGACTTTTCCTACCCTGCTCAAAATATTTACTGAAGCAGGGACTTAGATTTCCATTGTTTCTATGAAACAGAACCTGAGTTCCTAATTGTTGTGGGGATTTTTTTCTGAGTATTAGTTTTGAGGAAATTCTGAAGTTGAAGGTCTAGCACCTACCTTTAGTTGCCATCAATGAACTGGCAAATTTCTGCTGAGAAGTGCTGTGAGTGTGTGGTTTTAGTATTTAAAGTCAAATTATTTTAATTGCAAGCGAAGTAATTTATTATTCTTTTAGCTACAGCACTGAGCAAAACTATCTCTAATGTTAGTTCAGGTCTCTGGACTGCTCTACTGTAACCCAAAAATCTTTGGTCTCGTGTGGAGGGTTGAGAGCAGCCTTCACGTGTGGTCATTGAGCGTGTGCCAGAACAGCGGTTCCTGCTGTGGAGTGGTGTTCAGGGTGGTCTGGCAGCGGCGTTTATACAGTGCCTGGAGGCTGTAAGGGGCTGCCCTGGCAGGGGCTCTCCTGCTGCCCCATCCATTCAGCTGCCATAAACAAAGCACACTTGCTCCATGCGTGCTCGGGGCAGCCCTGGTTCCGGCGGAGCCGAATCGGGCCGACGGAGACATCCCCTCCAACGGTCAGGATGGCCGAGCGGTCTAAGGCGCTGCGTTCAGGTCGCAGTCTCCCCTGGAGGCGTGGGTTCGAATCCCACTCCTGACATCCACTTTTTTTCTCTTTGTGCCCCGTGCGCTGCTGTTTTCATGCGTGATCCCGCCAAACGCGGGTGGGCGCGGAGGGCTACCTGTGCGCCGCCGCGGGTGGGCGAGCGGAGGAGGGAAGCGCGCCAGGGATACGCGCGATGCCCACGCATTTGCGCTTCCGTTCGGTGCAAGCGATGCCATCACGGGTCGGTTCGGACGAGATCGGTAGACCCGCCGGCCGCGCGGGCCGCGGTCAGCACCACACTGGCTGCAGTCCGACCTGTAGAACGCTGGTAGAAATACCCACGGACAGGCCGGTTAGCTCAGTTGGTTAGAGCGTGGTGCTAATAACGCCAAGGTCGCGGGTTCGATCCCCGTACGGGCCACTCTCCTTTTCCTGTTTCCGCCTTTTTGGGGGCCGCTGGTGCGGCTCTTTCCCGCACTCCCTTGGGCCGATCAGCTAAAGGAGGACAGAACCCCGCCCTTTATGAGGCGCCCACGCCTTGCCGTGATCGCCTACGGGTAAAAGAGCCGGATAAAAGCGGCCACCTCGGGAGTCCCGATTGGATCAGCCGGGGCTGTTGGGCGGGGCGGTGTTCAGCCGGACGTGAGGAAGTGAGGGGCTGAAGGAAAGGCGTTGTCCAGGCCTGATCTATCACGGGCCGTGCCCGCAGGAGGGCACAGCCCGATTTCCTGTATGAAACGAGACTGCAGTCCGCCCTGGAGGACAACCCCCGAGGGGCCGCAGCTGGGTACAGGGGTACCCCTCAGTCTCTGCGGAGAAAATGATGAAAACGATCAGCGCCCTACCCATCTTATCCCGCTACCCAGACTGACACGAACCGCTCAGGCCGCGCTGGGCTGCTGCGGGCACGGGAAGAGCGGGAAAAAGCCCGGCCAGAGAACAGCGGCGGTTCCCCCAAAATAAACCTGCGGGCAGACCGGGGATAGGGCAGGCACCGCTGGGATTCGAACCCAGGATCTCCTGTTTACTAGACAGGCGCTTTAACCAGCTAAGCCACGGCGCCGGGCGGGCCGTAGGCAGCCCCGCCTTCCCCTGCCCTAAAGGGCGGGGACGTTCCTGGGGGCATCCCCTTCCTGCTGGAGCGTGCTCGCTCCCAGCTGGGGCTCTCGGGTAGTGGCTCCGAGTTCCCTCGTTTTCTTTATTTCTTTCAGGTGAAAATTTTTATCGTGTCCAAAAAAAAAATAAAAAAATAAAAAAAACACCAAAACAGAAACCAAAAGACTAACAGCAAGCGGAATTCCGACACCGGAGAGAGAAGAAACATTCAGAAAGAATAAAGAAACCCCTCGTAGTCGGCAGGATTCGAACCTGCGCGGGAGGATCCCAATGGATTTCTAGTCCATCGCCTTAACCACTCGGCCACGACTACCGGATACGCATCCATTTTGGTTTTCCGGCTTTCCCCGCCCAGCCGGCGGCTCTGCCCTCTCACCTTTTCCAGCGTTTCCCCCTGTCGCGTTCCCGACTCGGCGCCGCCCCCGCCGAGGGGCGCCGAGATTTGCGCGCGGGTTCCCGAGCGGCCTCGGGCCGAGGCAGCTGATACCGTGCGCATTGCCCCCTAAGAGAGGTCGTACAGTGGGCCGGTTAGCTCAGTTGGTTAGAGCGTGGTGCTAATAACGCCAAGGTCGCGGGTTCGATCCCCGTACGGGCCACTGAGTTTTTTGGGTGGTGGTGTTGGGTTTTGTTTGGTTTTTTTTGTTTGTTTTTTGTTTGTTTTTTCGTTTGTTTTGTTGGGTTTTTTGGGGGGGTTGGTTTTTTTGTTTGGTTGCTTTTTTGTTTGTTTTGGTTTTGTTTTTTGGGGGTTTTTTTGGACTTTTTTTTTTTTTTTTTTCATTATTTTCTTGCNCATTATTTTCTTGCCGTTTTAGCTTCTCGGTCTCAAACCACACCCGCCCAGGGACGGGTCTCGGGCGTACTCACCCCGCAGCCGGGGCCAGGAGGATCGATCAAAGTCGCCTCGCCCCGTCACGGCTAAGGCGCCCGCAGACAGCGACGGCAGCAGAGAAGAAGAAAGAAAAGAAAAGAAAGAAGAAAAGAAAAGGAAAAAAAAAAAAGAAAAAAAAAAAGTGCATTCCTGCCGTGACTCGGATTCGAACCGAGGTTGCTGCGGCCACAACGCAGAGTACTGACCACTATACGATCACGGCCGCCCAACGCCCGGCGCCACCGCCGCGGACGCCGCCTTTCTTCTTCGCCACGCTCCTCCAGCCATGTTCCCCATGGTATGGGAACTGGTGGGAGTCTCACCGGGGAAAAATAAAAGAGGCAATGGCGCGGCAAAACGGCAAAGCCGCCTCCCCGTCGGGGAATCGAACCCCGGTCTCCCGCGTGACAGGCGGGGATACTCACCACTATACTAACGAGGAGCGCGCTGCAAACCCCGTGCCCGGTGTCGGCCCGGAAGGCAGGAAGCGCCTGAGGGAAATGGCGGCGGCCCGGGCGCCCTCAGGCAGCCGCCCGCGCTGCCGTGCCTGAGCGGGCACAAATGGAGACTCCCCCGAGGCTTCCGTAACCACCTGCGGCCCGCGACCTCCTGCGTTTGCCTTGCTCTGAGCTTCAACTGGAGGTTAACGGTGAGTCCCGCCTCACGGAGCGGATTTGAAGGGTGTGGCTGACATGGAAACCCACCCCTTGGCCCCGAAATCCATCAACCTGTTGTCTGCCATCTGGTAATTGATGAGAGGCGTGGTTTGCTGGGTGGTTTACGTTCAGAATTTTCAGATGGTCGCCTACAGGTAGTTGGGTTTTCCTTGCTAAAAAGGCAGCAAATATGGCACTGTGTAATCGGTTTCAACAACAAAAAAGAGGGGGGAAGGGGGGTAAATAACAATTTAAAGTACGGTTTCCTGGAGCGTTACACCGTCTGGGGGGGGATCAGGAACTCCCAAAAAGCTGTCATCAGGAGCTGGCGTTTTTAAGGCCCGTTTGTAACCAGTTTGTGCCGTTTACATGCGTCGTTTTGCTCCACCTGCCGCCGAAAGCGTCGGGATAAACCAAACACTATGTTTTAGTATTAGAAAGTAGGCATTGCTTTATTCACAGCACCGGCGTGCATGGGTACAGCTCTGCCTAGATGCAGGGCCACTTTCAAAACTTTTCACTTTTTTATACATTTTTGTCAAACTAAAAAATTAATGTCCATTGGTTAGAAACTTTATAACTCTTTTAATTAAATAGTATTCTATATCCTGTTGGTTATTGATTTTTCATGATGCACATTTTCAGTCTTTTTACTGTCTTTTTCTCTGATAAGGCATTTCCAACACAAATGCTGAATTGTGTTTGTTAATTTCTTTAACTTCTGGTTTTTGCAACATGTCCTAGGAGGCTATAAATTCTGCATTCTAGGTGTCCAGTTATCAGTTATCTTCCCTAGGCTTTGTTCACTGAAACTCATCAGGGTTAGTTTAGCAAAACTTAAAAAGTTTCAGTGATTTTTCCCAATCTATTCTAATGATAGCAGTCTGTAAAAAAAAAAAAATTGCTGCTTGCTGGTTAAAGTGGAAAATCACACTGTTTATGAGTAGTACGATGCTTGATTGATGTAGTAGTACAATTATTGATTAAAAACAATTAATTAGAAAGCTAATGAAGACCATTATATGGTAGAAGAGTTCTTGGCTAAACAGAAGTTCAAAAATTAGTTTTATGAACATGATCGCTTACCTGCAATGTACCATAATTAAGAGGGGGAAAATAAATATCCATCTTATCNGGGGGGGGATCAGGAACTCCCAAAAAGCTGTCATCAGGAGCTGGCGTTTTTAAGGCCCGTTTGTAACCAGTTTGTGCCGTTTACATGCGTCGTTTTGCTCCACCTGCCGCCGAAAGCGTCGGGATAAACCAAACACTATGTTTTAGTATTAGAAAGTAGGCATTGCTTTATTCACAGCACCGGCGTGCATGGGTACAGCTCTGCCTAGATGCAGGGCCACTTTCAAAACTTTTCACTTTTTTATACATTTTTGTCAAACTAAAAAATTAATGTCCATTGGTTAGAAACTTTATAACTCTTTTAATTAAATAGTATTCTATATCCTGTTGGTTATTGATTTTTCATGATGCACATTTTCAGTCTTTTTACTGTCTTTTTCTCTGATAAGGCATTTCCAACACAAATGCTGAATTGTGTTTGTTAATTTCTTTAACTTCTGGTTTTTGCAACATGTCCTAGGAGGCTATAAATTCTGCATTCTAGGTGTCCAGTTATCAGTTATCTTCCCTAGGCTTTGTTCACTGAAACTCATCAGGGTTAGTTTAGCAAAACTTAAAAAGTTTCAGTGATTTTTCCCAATCTATTCTAATGATAGCAGTCTGTAAAAAAAAAAAAATTGCTGCTTGCTGGTTAAAGTGGAAAATCACACTGTTTATGAGTAGTACGATGCTTGATTGATGTAGTAGTACAATTATTGATTAAAAACAATTAATTAGAAAGCTAATGAAGACCATTATATGGTAGAAGAGTTCTTGGCTAAACAGAAGTTCAAAAATTAGTTTTATGAACATGATCGCTTACCTGCAATGTACCATAATTAAGAGGGGGAAAATAAATATCCATCTTATCCTTTACTTCCTCATTCCTGGACTAGATCTGCTTATGTGATACTACAAATTTAGGTTATATTGGTTTTCTTGGAACAGTTATTTTTCCTGGGAAAGGAAAGATGTTGAAAGTATTAAATTTGACTATTGGAGAAGGGAAAAGGAAACACATTTCAAACATTTAGTTCTAAGTATTGCATTTAGGCAAACATCTGTCATCAAAGATTCACCATGTACATTCCTGATGCAACAGTTGACAAGGCAATCACTTATTTCTTACTTCAGAAAAAAAAAAATTCAAACTCTCCCTAGGCATCCTTCTTATACTGTAAGACTGGGAAATGTATTTTGAACTCTAATAACACAATAGCTACATATTATAGGAGCAAAACAAACTATGCTTCTTGCATTTTTAAAATAGTGAAATAGTTATTTCATAATTTTCTTAGAAAATGGTATTTTACGGGACTGAGTGACCAATAAATTAGGGATAACCTAAAAAGAAAAGAATCAGGGTTGGTAATAATATGAGTTAGGGCTGCAATCCCTTCTCTTGCAGAAAGACATGGCAGTTTCATTGCAGTTGCATTATAGCTTCTGGCTCCTGGCACCCAAATTTGCAGTTGTTCTTTCTTTATGAGCAATCTCCTGCTCTGGAAAAGGTCTTATCCCAGTGGCTCTGAAATTATTTTACGGTAAGATGAGGTCTCACAACAGCAGAAACACAAAGTGCCCTTACAACCTCTCTCTTCTCTGACTGTTGTCTTTGTCATGATGCTCCTTGAGCTTGAAATTCTAACAAAATCCATTAGAAGTGTTTTTGAGAAAGCACGAGTTTAAAATCCATATTCTGCTTATAACAGGCACTCTCCATCTTGCCTCTGGAGCGATTCTATTGCTTCACTCCTGTTTCCTAAAATTTTTTGATCGACTACCTGAGAACTGTGGTCTCTGATGGAGGAAAACCTACAATCTTGGAGTCCCACAATGTTAGTGATTGAATGCTACTGCTTAAGGAATGCTGTTGAATTTAGACCACCTGAGGGTTGCTTTTTAAGGTCTATGACTTTTTGCAGATTCTTCCAGTTCTGCAGCTAATTAAATAATTATTTTTTTTGTGGATTGCCCACTTTTATTTTAAGGCCCAGCATGTCACTGGTAAATTATGCCTTTTCAATTTAGAAGTCTTTATTCCAAAAAGCCCCCTTATTGTGGGGCTTTCTGCTTCTTTTTTCTTTATGCACATCTGGGCTTTTCTGCCCTTTTTCCAGTCAGTTTTCTCTTGTCCTTTTCCTTCCTTACTCCATATTTTCTTACGCATCTCGTCACACCATGCCATGCTTTAGCGGCAGCTTTGGGATCTTTTTCTGCGGCATGCAGGAATGTCTGTGTTAAATGTTGCCATGGTTTAAGGAAGCTCTTTTATTGTCATGATACTTTCATATATGCTTCTCTATGCAGATATTACTTTATTTTTTGGTTTCCTAGTATGTTTTTCATTGATCTATTTAATGTAGGTCGCGTTAGTGGCAAATGAAACAAAGGAGAACAACTCAATTTAACACTCATACTGACGGCTTGTGAAGGGAAGGGCTGGGAATTTGATGATGTCATCTTCCTCTACAACTTTTTCACTGACTCAGAGGTATTTAATTCTGAAATATTTTCTGCATTTTTCTAATCAATGTCTTGATTTCACAAGTGATCCAAATGACCCATCACCGAGGAAGGGTTCCCATTCCTGTGTCCCGGCGCTGGGAGCGGCGGGAGCGGCAGCAGCGCCAGGGGCGGGCGGGGGTCCCGCTGGCGGCTCCTAGGGGTCGCCGTGGGGAGCACGACTCTCACCTTGCTCCTCGTTAGTACAGTGGTGAATATCTCCGCCTGTCACACGGGAGATCACGGTTCAATTCTCCGACGGGGAGGCCGTCTTGCTTTTTATCGCCGGGGAGCGTTCCTGCTTCATCCTCTTCCCATCGCACCCCCGTCCGCGGCGTGCGGACGAAGGGAGAGAGGGAAGGGTCGGGAATGGTTCCTGCAAAGCGTGGCTATTCGTTTCGGTGGTGCTGCTGCCCCGCCGGATGGTGCGAGTCCGTGTGCGGGGTGCAGCCTCGCCGAGCCGCTCCGTGCCGCCGGTAATCCCCCCCGGGCACCGGAGGAGGGACCAGGCAGAGGAAAACGAAAGATTTGAAAGTCTCAATTTTTTAGGAATGCTCCTCACCCGGGTTAGTGCCCTTGCTGCTCTACCGCGGCTCCATGAAACAACTCGCCGAGGCGGTGTCTAGGAAGAGCGACCGCGTAATGCTGCAGAGCGGCGCTCGGCAGCTGCTGCACCCGCGGCACGCCTGTGAGAGCGCCTCGGGTGCTTGCACCCCCTACTCGCTCTCTAAGTTGGCCGGTTAGCTCAGTTGGTTAGAGCGTGGTGCTAATAACGCCAAGGTCGCGGGTTCGATCCCCGTACGGGCCATCATTGCTTGTTTTTTTTTCTCTCTTGGACGTTGCATGAGGAGATCGCTGACTTAGCAGAATATCACTTTATTTTGTTTTGGGGGGCGAAGGTATAACACGGGAAGGAACGCGGTATCCCCCAACAGGAAGCTTGACTTGGGCTGTCATGGGGGGACAGCGAGTGCGAGCCGGGCCGGCTCCTGTCCCCCCCCTGCCCGGGCACGGGGCCAGGCCAGCCGTCACCCACATGCAAGAAACTGGCGGCAGCCGAGCTGGTAGTACCTGAGGATGGGAAGACATTTCCCGTCATCCAGCTCCTCGTTAGTATAGTGGTAAGTATCCCCGCCTGTCACGCGGGAGACCGGGGTTCGATTCCCCGACGGGGAGACGGAATGTGTGTATTTTTAACTCATGCGGTGGGAAATGCATCAGTCCAAAGCTGGGAGGCCTGTGAACGCACAGGTGGATGTCATACGGCAACACCCAGCAACGTCCCGATGCACCGTCAACCTCCCTGGCACTGGAGCTGGCCCGAGCAGCATTATTCTGCTGTCCTGATTGCAGCACAGCTGCTCAGTGTCATTTTCTCCTCAAACAGAGAGTCATCCCTCTGTTCTCAAGAAGTAACACTGGGACTTCAACCCACATTCTCCCAGATACTGATCAGCCAAGTTATGATGCTGCAGCACATCTTAAACTATTTCCCCCCTCTACAGTCAACAAGACATCATCAAAATACATGTGATTAAGTATCACCTTTTCCACAGCTTCCTGAAAGCACAGTTTAAGGTTTAATATAATACCAAATATTCCCTTTATTCTTTTAAAAAATGTTTTTAAGCATCCCAACATTTTATAAGGCTAAACAGTGCTATTTAGGCACAAATAATGCTTTCATTTCCCTGAACACATCACAGTAGTTTGCCATTTTGCAGTCATCTGAAGCATGCAGAGTAGCCCTGTGAGGCCTTCACCAGTCCTTCACAAGGCAACAGCAACAGGGGGTGACAACATTAGCCCATCAATCTAAAAGAATGAGTTCATACATACACAAGTTCTAACAAGTCTACAGCATAATTAAGGCAGGGGGTAAGAGTATAAACAGACACACGGAAACACCACACAACAGCAGTTTGAATGGGCTGGTTTGCAGGCATTCCTGTTCTCTCAGAATGGCTCAGTGAAAGCAATCCAACATCTTCATGATCTGTGTCAGTGCACCCAGTCTTTGGGATTTCGCAGAACTTCCAGGATTTCTGCTTCTTTGGAGCTCTCTGGTGGGTTGTGCATGTACTCCCACCTGCAAGGAGAGGGGAAACTCACTCAGCCCATTCTCCTGCACCAGGCTGTTTGGACTGGAGTTGCCTTTTCTAAGTATGCAAAGCTACAGACATAGTTGATACTCTTGGCTGAGGTGACAGACACGGTTACAAATCACAAGTTCAGTAAAAACAAATAATAATGCCACCAGGGTAGATGAGAGAGATGTTAGCTTCATCTTTTTATGAATTTTTGAAAAAGCTGGAAGGACAAGGAAAAAGGAAAGAGCAGTGTCCCATTCCCCACAAGGCATGCAGGTTTATTTGCAAAAATCTTTTAACAGTCTCTTGTGACACACTAATATCACAAGGAAGATGAATAAAAAAAGGAACCCACAGAATTTTGACAGTGACTCAAGACATTTTCCAGAATCTGGACTGGAAGCTCTACAGGTCTTTGTTGAATCTTGCTTTTAAAAAAAAGTGGTGAAAGATCCCCTTTTTTCATTGAAAAGGCAATTGAAAGAGGCACAACAGAGAAAGTAGCAGTAGTCACAGAGAGATGGGTACATCCTCTTTCCATTCCCCCCCCCAGGAATGACCCATTCATGCTGTGAAGTGAGTCAGTTACATTGATGAAAAAGAGCAAACCTGGACAATCTCAGAAATTAAATCAAAACATAGGACATGCTACACCACCAGGTCAGGGACAGATCAGGTGTCAGTGGGATGAAGATACATGGTGAGAACAGCACTGCCTTCACGGTTACAGGGCAGCAGGCAGCTTTCCTAGCAGAGGGGAGTCATTAGTGAGCTTTATGGAATTTATTATAGGATACTACCCAGCATACCCAAAAGCAACCTGAAAGTGGGAATAAATAGTAAATGACTGAATTTGCTGGTGTCATAAGCATAAGCAAGATGGATTAAAACCTAGAAAGACAGTTAAAAACATACTTAGCCAAGCAGCTGAGCAGTAAAATGGCAGGTGAAATTCACTGCTGATTTATGTGATGGACACAGGAAAAAGGTTGCATACAGATTGAGTTAAATTTTATTGCCCAGAGAAGACCTTAGCATCGTAACAGTTCTATGAAAAAGCCACCTCAGTGCTGAACAGCAGTCAAAACCAGCAAACAGAATATTAGGATTATGAAAGGAATAATGAATTAAAACATCGCTATGCCACCGTGAGTCAGCAGCACACCTGCATCTTGTATACAGATACGTAGCTTACATTGTCTGTTCCTTATCCCCAGTTTAGAAAGGGCATAGAAAACTTAAGTCTAGAGAAAGTGGCCAAAGTATGAAACAGCAACTGTACAGAAGACTAAAAAGAGCAGGAGTTGTCAGCCTGGAAAACAAACAATGAAAAATCCCCAGAAGCCTACAAAATAAAAACTGTTATGGAGAAAATGAACAGGAAGAAAATCATGTTACTCCGTGAAAAGTCAGATGAAGTCATCAGGTTCAAGTAGAAAACAAAGAGGTAATTTCTCATGCAACACACAGTTAAAACTGTGGAGCTCCTTGCTACACATTTGGCAGGACTGCCAGAAGCTCTCATGGTTCCTAAGGGCTACTAAACAAAAACCCATGGAGCAAGGACAAGAAGTCTATCAAGAGGAACTAAGCACAAAAACCATCAATTTTTTTGCCGGAAAATCTCTATGCCACACACTAGTGGCAACTAGGTGAGTACAACAGAGAAGCATCTGTATTTGCAGAATAGAGAACTGTATTTGTCCAGTTCTTGTATCAGGCACGAACTCACCACTGTTAAGACACTGGAGACCAGGCGAGAGTTTTGATTTAATCCTGTGAAGTATTTTACTAAGAACAGTGCCTACAGCAGCCCCATATAACTACACCCTTACCTTGCAGTCAGTGGCAGAGACATAAGAATGCTTTCAATTCTTGATCCTGGTGTCAAGAGGCCAAACTTTGTACCTCTGTCATAAAGCAAGTTGAACTCTACATACCTATGGGAATGAAGAGATGCAACAGAAAAAAAAAACCCAAGTTTATTAGCAGAAGTTGGCTGTGCTTTCTTCAACTGGCAGACCTCAAACAAAACCAGTCTGTCTTTCTGCTGAGTTGGGGGTCAACTGTTCTTTAGCATCCTCTGCATAGGAATGCAGGTGTGACCTTGCCACTCCACAGAGCACAGGGAGAAGTGACCTCAGTTAAGAGACTAGAGCAGACCAGCTGTTCAAAGGAGAGCAGTCTGCAGGCTCCTGCGCTGTACTGTACTCCTCCCACGCCTCAGCCCTGCTGGCAAGCTCGACACAATGTTTACCTTGGTTATTCTATTCTTTGTGGGGGTGTCAGACATAAAGAGGGGCTTTAAAGGTACTGAAAGTAACCAGAGAAAAAATTCTACTGTGCAGTCCTCCATGCTGAAGGACTCATAAGCAGCATGGTCAGAAGAGTATTTCCTGGTTCCTGGGAAGATCTGGAAAGCAGCAGAAGTCAGATAGGTTCAGAGTGCTGGCTGGGACTTGTAAGTGATGAAATAAGACCATTTTCTGCTCCCAGCATAGGAACAGAGCTGTGACAATTCATCAAGGATTATCTCGATAGCGAGTACAGGGTGTTTGTACTTAAAGATACAGGAAGGGAAAAGCTCTTCTCTATCTGCAGAAATGGAAAGCTTTACATACCCCCATAACCTGCAAACAGACCCAGGGAAATAGACAGGCCTCAACAGCTGGTCCTGGCTGCAACTTAGAAAAGCTACTCCCCCTTTTAAACTTTGTAGGTTTGCTAAATCACATCCACAGACTGGATCCTGAAAGCCCAAGGTTCCCAAGAACAGTCCCACCAAATTAAGGACACTTGCTTAAGTGACCAACAGCTGCAGGCCAGTGATCTGAACTTGAATGCTTACACTCTTTCCATGCCAGTCTCACATTTCTCTGCAGAACAGGCAGAAACTCAAGACTCTAGTTAAGCACAATGCAATTGTAATTCATTGCATTTGTATAATTTCATTTCTCCATATACTCACACAATCACAGGACATGGAGAACAGAGTACAACTGTATTGACCAATGTACTCAAGCTTTTGCACCATTAACAGTTGGTGACATTAACAAGCATCCTCCTAAGTCTTTTACAGTAACCTTGGACCATGCCAGAATAAAAAAATCCAACCTTCTGTATTCCTTTGTACAAACCCTCGATTCCTTTACAGGAATTTCAATGCCAAGATCAGATGGAATATGTATGTAAGAAGCTGAAAGTACTCAAGTATAGTTATTTCCTGACTTTCTGGGGTTTTGCTGCATTACTTAATAGGAAGCACCATTCCCTCACCCTTAGCTCCCCCTGTGACAGGGCAGCCTCTCCTAGGCTGCAGGAGAGGGCAGGATTCAGGACACCAAGAACACCCACATCCCTTTGCCTGTTACACAGCAGAAGCATCTCTTGCTTTGTGAAGGAGTTTGAAAGAAACAGTGGCGTTTTGTTTGGGTTGCTTGTGTTGCAACATGGGAGAGTGGGAAATGCCTTCTTTGCACCCTCTTTAGCAATCTAGCGTTGGATTTCAGAATTAGTGCTATGCACAAAAATGCTGAAATTCATGAGCTTTTTTGGCCCACACAACCTGTAACCAAACGGTTACAGTTCATATTTTTTTCCTGCCAGCACAGTGCACCTCCTGTGTATACTTTTGTTCCTCCAGTACTCACCGTCCTCTCCGAAGCTGTTGCCATAGCTTTTCCTCTGGTGTGAAGGAGTCATGGCAGTGCTTTTTCACAATGGGAATGTAACAAGGCACAACAGCTTTGGCACAACTCTTTACAAACTGGAATACTTCCTCCTTGGAGGGAGAGTCCATATCATCAAAGAATATGCCTCCAATCCCTCTTCGCTCGCCACGGTGCTTGATATAGAAGTAGTCATCACACCTAGAAGAAACATCAGATGCTTACTAACATGGTCCAGAGTATTCAAAGACATGAACAGAACTCCAAAGAGCTGCTTGCTGCAGGACAGAACCAGTGAAATACTGACCATAGTCAGTTTCTGCAGGGCCGGGTGCCCCACTGCTCCCCTGACTGCCCAGAGCCAGGATGGTGCAGCATCACCTGGAAAGCACTCCTGTGTTACTTGCAGTAAAAGCTCTGATTAAATGATCTCTGTAAAGCTACACATAATCACAAAGTCGCTGAACACCACGGCAGATGCGTCCATGTGGGTTGATCCAATCCATACCCTCTACCTACTTGGTACAGGGACATCTGATTTCAAAACTTTTGAAACTAAAGGCTCTTAATAGATTCCATTCCCAGCATTATATGTACTTCCCAAATTATTTGGACTATAACTTGGAAGAGAATTTATTCTCTTTGCCATTCAAGTAAAAGAATTTTCTTCATCAAAACAAAAGTAATCTAAGGCCCCAAGATCAGATAAGAAAGCAACTGTCTATGGCACCTTTCCTTGGAAAAAGGCTTTTTAATAGTTAAAACTTGGAAAATTGAGTCATTATAGCAGTGGCTTTTCATGAGTCATGTTTAAGTTTATAAATGCATATGGGCATCTTACCCTAAAAGCAATTAATCTCTTTTGTATTTATGGGGAGTATTTAGTTGTGAAATTACTGTAACTTAAATGACTCAATCCCATCTCTCTTATAATTCCTAACTTGGGCATGCAAGTCTTCACATGGAGGAGAAAGCAAAGGGAAGTAGGAAACAGAAACCATCAACATCAAGAAAACCTGGCTTTCCTTTAGGGCTAGTTTTCCATACAGGACCAGATTTCCATATATCCACAATCATTCTTAAGCATTATATATAGCATGGCTGTAACAAGAGAGACATGGAGATTTAACAGGTAACCTACACTATTTTTTTATTCACTGGGATGATCAGTGTTTTTTATTTTATGATAGCAGGAAGAATTAGGAAAAAACGCCAAGTCAGAAACATAAAAGAAAATAAGCCTGACAAAAATCTTAAACCTAGATCAGGTAGACAATATGGTAAATGTAATAACCACAAAAATCTTTAGGAAAGTGGTAAAATGTCTCCTACCCCCTGTAACTGTCATTGCTAACTTTAGGCTACAAAGAACCTGATTAAGGCAGATTCTCTAAACTACCATGCAAAAAATCCTCAGACAGCAAGACTGTAATCTCAAGGCTCTAAGATGTTTCTCTCTACTAAGTGGTTGCCACCTAAACTACAACACCCACTTTATCTCCCGTCCTCAGACAAGACCTAGTAGCTTACAAAAGGGTACCCCCACCTTCAGCTTGTGGCAGATAGGATTATCAGACACAGAGCAGAAAGTTCCCACTTAATAGTGGAAGATCCCATCACCTGTATCTCTCAGCTCAAGAATATTCAAAGTTTGCATCTTAGAAAATGTACTGTTGAACTCTCAGTGAATATGTCACCAGAGAAGAAAATACAGCTTCATCAAATTATGAAGCTTCTACATTAAGGACAAGGTCTTTACTTATCTGGAAATTGGGCGGGGGGAAAGCCATAAGGCCAGACAAGGCAGAAAAAAAAAAAAAAGTGGGATTTTCAGAACTGCTGTGATGGCCCAAGAGCTCACACTCAATCATGCACATTTACCATGAGTTCACTGTAAGCAGAGTTTGTGCAAGTCCATGGGGCAGAAGTCTTGTCCTAGTTTAGCACCAGAGGCTAAAAAGAATTTTAAGTTGCTTAGTGCAACAAAACCTTAACGAGTCAGCTTGGTTTTTCTTTGGGCTATAGACTTGCGATCCTAGTTGTCAGCCCTCTGATTTGAAAAATCCAGGATTCTGTAAATAAGATACTTCTTTAGACAATGTTTTGTCCCAGTACACTTCTGATTTTCATTAGGGCTTTCTGATACTTTTCAAAAGGAACCAGAACCTACAGTTCGTAGCATACACTTAACTGCCAACATCCAGTGCTGTTTTCTGCTTCCCCCAAGCACACCTTTCCCCACATACCATTTCTTGTACTTGGGATACAGCTTCAGATCGTGCTTGTCACAGGCTTCTTTCAGAGTCTTGTGAAAATGAACAGCGTCCTCTTCATTCAGGTAAGTTGGAGTGAGGTCAGTCCCACCACCAAACCACCACTGTTTAGTTCCTATAGCAGAGACAAGCAGCAACATTTTTCTTTTAAACTTCCGAACAGCAGCTTGTTGCCAGTGGTTCACCAAGAACCAACAACTACTTTTACAGTACAAAACAAAATCATTTTTCAGTGGTGTCCCTCAACTTCTATAGTGAAAGATTTGACTACAAGGTAGCACGATGATCAGTGACTTCAGGAAAAGATGAAACAAACTTCAACATAGTGAAAACCATTTTGGACCACTGACTCTAACTATAGGATAGCAGTTCACAAGATGAGCTGGAGACTCTTGACATAGCTGGGAGCAAACTCTCACTGGTTCTTGATCTCTTACCCCAGCATTCACATTTCCTTTGGGCAGTCAGACATTTCATATGTTCCTCATTGGATTATAATTCTTACCATCTGCTTCTTCAATTTCAAAGTATCTGTAGTTGAAGTGCATGGTTGGAACATGAGGATTCTTTGGATGGATAACAGAGCTCACACCCATGGCACAAAAAGGCAGCTTCCCTAGATAAAAAGATGCACAGAGAAAACCCTTCAGTTTTTCAATAAACTTCATTTGTTATCATTTAAGGAAGATCACTATTTTCCCTTAGGCTCCAAGCCACAACAGGAAAACATCTCATGTTGGGTCACCATAATTATTAATCATGGACAAGTTACTTCTCACTCAATACACTTCTGGGCACCAAACTCAACTCTTTCTTTGGTATTTGTTCTAAAATGTGACAATACTTTGAAGAACCCACTAGATGAAGACCACTTAAAATATAATGCACTGCTAAGGCTTTCTACCACCCCCAGTCCTCACAACTACCCTTTGCTACACAAACATGCCTTGAGTCCCCTTTAGCCTTCAGGTGGTGGTGTTTTTCTCCCTCCATCTCTTTGGTACATAATTCCTGTACTGTTTCACTGTTGCGCTACAGTGTCATTATTGAGAAACCACCTGTGCCTGAAAGCATTCCTTATAGCAGCAAGACAGAGGGAGAAGCACTCCTGTGCCGGGCTGTCTAGGGACATGAAAGCTGTCAGGCTTACTGATTAGAAATCACTATGATACAAATGAAAACCTTTGAGCTCCAATCAGTCTGGCCTTCCTCATGTCCTCTGCTCAAAGGCCAGGTTGCTTTCAGAGTACCTGCACGGGATACTCAGGTGAACTCGTCCCGTCCCCTATCCCAACTGCGCCCTAGATTGCCTTACCGTCCTTGGCCTTCAGAGACTTCCCCCTGCTCCGCATCTGCCGCGCTGCCTCCTCCGACAGGAGCCCGGACACGACGGACACGTTGACACCCGCCTTCTCGAAGACCTCGCCATCCTGCAGCACGCAGCTGATGCCGCCTCCGCCTGCCAACGCCAGGCTCCGGGTCAGGATCACCGAGGGGTGACCGAGCCCGGGGTGCCGGTGTCCGCGGTCTATCCCGCGGCTCTCCCGTACCTTCCTTCCTTTCCCAGCTGTCAACGACGAAGGAGGCGCCGGGGTCCAGGGCGGCCAGGGCGCGACACACCTCCGCCTGCGTCTCCATGATGAGCAGCTCCATGCGGCTCCGCAGCTCCCGCCGCCGCCGCCGCAGCTCCCGCAGCCCGCTCACCGGCGGCGCCATGAACCGCTGCCGCAGCTCCTTCTCCTCCTCGTCCTCCCGGGCCGCCGCTAACGCGACTTGCCGCCGCCACAGCCCCAGCGCCAGCCCCAGCCCGCCCA
>VWZS01005849.1:3365529-3396293 GCA_013397075.1 Rhabdornis inornatus | reverse complement strand
GAACAGGCGCGCTGCCGCCGCCATGACCGGCACCGGCGCCGCAGTGCCGGCGGGGCGGAGCGGGGCCGGGGCGGGGCTGGGGCCGCGCCGGCTATGAACGTGTGTCTGCACACGGAATCGATTAAGGGGGAAAGCACCTCTGAGGTCATCCAGTCCGGCCTGTCATCTATCACCACATTGTCAGCTAGACCACGGGGTACTATCTGGCGCGTTCAGTCTTCTTTTAAACACCTCCAGGGACAGTGACTCCACCATCTCCCTGGGCGGTCCAATACAAAGTCTAATCACCCCTTCTGTGAAAAAATTCTTCCTAATGTCGACCTAAACCTCCCCTGGCACAGCTTAACGCTATGTCCTCTCATCATGTCGCTGGTTACCTGGAAGAGAGTGATCCCCACCTGGCTGTAACCTCCTGTTAGGTAGTTGTAGAAGTGATACGGTCACCCCTGAGTTTCCTTCAGGCTGAACAACCCCGGCTCCCTCAGCCACTCCTCATAAGACTTGTGCTCCAGACCCTTCACCAGCTCCACTGTTCTTCCTTGGACCTGCTCCAGCACCTCTGGCCTTTCTGAACTGAGGACCCCTGAACTGGACACAGTATTTGACATGCAGCCTCACCAGTGCTGAGCATAGAGGAAGAATCACTTCCCTAATCCTGCTGGTCTCACTGTTTCTGAAACAGGCCAGAATGCCATTGGCACACAGCTGGCTTGTACATGTCTGTACAAGAAAGCCCATCCACACTGGCTGTTGTGAAAGAGTGCAAGCACGCCATAACCTTCCCATCTGGATCTGCGCCGCCCATTGTGTGTGGGTGCCATGACAGGGAGAGACATCGATGGATGCAGCACTCAGATGCCACACCTGGATGCAGCACTCAGGTGCCACACCTCACCTGGTGTAGCTTTGGGAGAGGGGGCTGTGCTGTCCTTGTGCCTGTAAAACGTCTCTACACTCTGCTTACAAATAACCTGGTATTGTTGGTGCAACTACATGGGGCTGCAGAGTTGTTTCGTGAGTAAGGGCTTGTATAGGGCCAGGCATTGCTGGAATAGGGGTAAAGTTGTATTTTACTGAGCTGTCCTGTGAACCATGTGGGATTACTCTTCTGTATATGGCATTTCTGGTTTTCTACTCATAGTAATGAGTTTTTAGAACCTGAATAGTCTGTGGGACCACCAGTTTAGTGCAATAGGAGTATTTCCCATGGATCTTGGAGAACAAATGCTATACACCCTTTGTTCTTTCTAAAGGTGAAGGACATTTTCTTTCCTAATATAATGGAGGAACTAGAGACGTGTGCAGTGAAAGGGCTTTGATCTCACTGCAATTACGGAGACATGGGGGGATAACTTGCATGACTGCAGTGTTGTCATGAAGGGCTATGCCCTGTTTAGAGAGACAGACCAGAAAGGTGCAGTGGTGGAGTTGCCCTCCCTGTGAGAGAGCACTTGGAATGTAATGAGCTCTGCCTTTGGGTGGACAACAAGCAAGTCAAGAGCTCATGGGTTAGGAAAAAAGGCAGATAAATAGGGGTAACACTGTTGTTGGTATTTGCTACACACCACCTGAGCAGGAAAAAGTGGATGAAGCCTTCTACAGGCAGCTTGAAGCAGCCTCACAGTCACAGGCCCTGGTTCTGGTGGGGGACTTTAACTACCCTGACACCCGCTGCAGAAACAACAAGGTGACAAAAGTGATTAAGGGACTGGAGTATCTTTCTTATGAGGAAAGGCTGACGGAGCTGGGTCTGTTCAGCCTTGAGAAGAGATGACTGAGAGGAGACCTCATCAGTGTCTATGAATAACTGAAGGGAGGATGTCAGGCTCTGCTCAGTGGTGCCAAGCAATGGAACAAGAAAGCATTGACTAGAAACTGATGCACAAGAAGTTTTACCTGAACAGAAGTAAGAACTTCTTTACTGTGACCAAGCATGGAAACAGGATGCATGTTGAAGAATGGCTCGAAGAGCAGGCCTATGATTCTATGGAAATGTTATTTAAGCAGTCTCCCTGCTGAACTAGGCATGTGAAATGTTCTTTGAGCAGTTTCCCTGCTGAAGTGGCAAGGACAGTATTGATATAGCAAGAACAAGCTGCATGTACTGATATTTTCAATATGTACTGATGTAGCAAAAAACATTGTAACCCTGCTTTCCTGCTGATATAGATTAAGCAAAGTTTCTCATGAGAACAAGGAAGGACTCTGGTGAGAAAGAAATAATATAGATACAATTGTAACCTTTAAGAACTGACTAATCATTGTTTGTTAGGCTATAAGAGACTGCTGTAACTGGAAATAAATGAAGCTTGCATTACCAATCATATTGATTGTGTGCATCTTCCCTCGCTGTCGCGGCAGATGCACAGAGAGAATGTGGATTCTCCCTCCCTGGAGAACTGTCTGGACACAATCCTGTGCCGTGTACTCTGGGATTGCCCTGCTTGAGCAGGGAGGTTGGACCAGATGATCCATTGTGGTCCCTTCCAACCTACCCAACCTGTGATTCTGTGAAAATAAGAATTCAGAATAATAAAAAGAAAGTCTGTGTAGAACCAGATGTTGAAAGGTACTGCATAACATGAAGACGGCTCGGCCCTGCAAAGATTACACTTTGGTATGGGACTGTTCCTTGGAAGCAGTAATCTGGTATTTCTGAACTGATTTGCACATGTAGTACCCAAGCACAGATCAATTTCAAGGGTGGCTCTGTGGAAAATGTGGAGATTAATCCCTATTATGGATCTAGGCTTCATTATCTGCCTCTTTTCGGTGGAGGGTATTTGGGGGGGGGGGAGTGTCTGTCTGTATAAAGTGATAACGTTTGCTCGAAGGCATAGTCCATGTTCTCATTTCTCATCTGGTTCTGCTCTTTGGCAGCAGAGGATGCTGTGAAGCTGCTGAAACTCTGCGATCAGGAACGGAAGATCTCTGAGCTTGTCTCTCTTCTGAACTCGGCTCTCTTCTGCCATCATCTGGAGAACATGATCCTTGACGAGCAAGGAAACCCGACCCAGTGGAGGTAGGAATGAAGGAGGGAATGTATTAAGAGAGGTCTTTGGCTTGTAAATAGCTTGGAAGTGCTTAATGCATACTGTTTATCATGAAAACGTTTAGATACATCCAGTAGATACAATTCAAGAAGAAACTGAGCTATCACTGCCAGCCTTGGATGAAGAACTGTGGAAAGAGCTGCTTAGAGCAGCCAAAACCCCTAGGATGGTAGTGCCCTTCCAAGCTCTTTGCTGTAGTAAAGCTCGGCTCTTTCAGTAGTTTTTTTCTTTTTAGACACTGTTAAAAACAAGTAAATGTCGGGGCCAAGACATGTAAAACACATTCCCGCTGATTTAATGTGTTGGTGGGATTTTTTTCTGTACTAGGTTGAATGCAGTCTTTGATGGATAACATCTGGTAATTCAGCTGGATGGGACCTCTGGAGGTCTCTAGTCCAACCCCAGAGGTTCACTGTTCCCAGGCTCGATGAGGTTGTGCAAGGCCTTCCTTGTCCAGCTGCTCTTAGAAGAACCTCTTTCCTCGTTTTGCCTGGGCTTTTGCTTCAGCACTCCAGCTCCCACTGGGAAGAATTTGGTGAGAATTTACTTTGCTGCAACCACATTGCCAGATCAGTGTGTTGCTGCAGAGGTTTAGAAGCATGACTGCTTTACACACTGGGATTGCTCAGGCTGGATGCAGAAGTCTGGTCAGGCTTTCACTCCCTGTTGGTGGTGAGGAGTGACAGAGTGTAAAACACTCAGACTTTCAGTGCTGAATCCTGTCATGTTAGCTGATTGTGAGGACCTCCTCTCTGGCAGCACATTAAGGCTGAAATGTCAGCCAAGTGCTGATGTGTGTGAGATGCTCAGCAGTGATAGAAGGCAAGAAAATGACAGCTCACATTTTGATCTGCTTTTGCTGTGCATAGTGGTGGTGTGAAGGGTGAGCCTTTCTGTGGAAATACTAATGGAAGAGGAAAACACTTAGAATTTAACCTTAGGGCCAAAAGGAAAACCTGAAGGAAAACCTGGAATTAGTCTTGCATTTACCTGAACAAGAATTGAATCTGAGGAAATGTACCTTGTGCTTTTTTAGAGAGCTAAGTGAAATTCTAAGGTTTTGGCCTCCCTTAAAATCTCCATGCCAGTTTTCAAAGTCAGACTGAGAACATGCATGGTGAAATGACTTCGGATATTTTGTCTCTTAGTATGTCGTCCATTTTCATACCTGTATGTGTTTTGTTGAGAGGGTCTTGTGGTAGGTTTTGTTTTCAGTGACAGCAAAGCCATTTAGATTTCCTTTGTAGCCAACATCTCTACTGGTGCAAGTGAGTGTGATTCTAGTTAGAGAGAAGGTTGTAGGGCTACAGTGATTTCAAGTAGATTTGAAAAACTGGACTTCTATCTACAGTATTATGTAAAGTGACCTCTTATGAAGAAAAGAATGCTTTTAATTTTATTTCTTTTTTGTTGTTTTTCCCTATACTTTGAAAAGAGCTCTGAAGCTTGTCTGCTGCTGCTTGTATTTAGGTGTCATGTACCTTGGTTTTATTTTTCTTTCTAATGAGAATTTATGGACAAAAATGATATGAGCAAAAGAACAAGAGACACTGCGGGTTCTAAGGTAGCAAAGCATGATCAGGTCTCATTCAGACTGAGACAGGCACATGCTTTTACTGAGGCTCTTTGATTCTTTTATTTTGAATACTAAATTAATGCAGCTTATCAGAAAATAGGAAGAAAAAGATGCATTGAGAACAGAAAAATTCCCCATCAAGTTGGCATTTCTTTTCATTCTGAAATTAAAAGAGCCATTTTCATCCAGTTTATCACACAAAGCACTGATTGTGACTTCAGAGAGATTTTGAGGGCTTGCAGTTAGACAAGTACTCTTGTTTAACAGAGGTCATCTCAAAGGTTTTGCATGACAGTACAAGTTGAATTAAATTATTATCTCAGTATGATAACAGTGAGAGAGAAGTGAAAGCTTTGGTGACTGAACTGAAACAGTAGGCGATGTGAAGGTTGTAAGAGAAAGATGAAAACCTTTCTTTCTGCATCTGTCATCTCAGTAATTTGTCTGGATGGCAGATCCATCAGAATCCTCCTTTTTTTCTTCACGTTTTTTAAATGCAGGATTGATTTTCATGGGTGTATGAAGGAAGGAAAGGATAACTACAGAACAAGAAGCTGCTGGAATTCTTTCAGGCTAGCTGCTGGAAGGTAAGAGGAGTTATGCAGTGCCTTAGGAAAAGGTTTCTTCCACTATTGATTGATCACCTTTGCATAGTAAAGAAAAGAGAAGTAAAAAAGTGAAATATAGAGGTTTGCACTAACGGGCCCCAAAATGTGCTTGTGTGCAGCTTTCCCTGGAAATATGCCAGCACTCCAGGTCAGGTACTACATCTTCCCTTTGATGAGATCCATTGTTTTCCCACTTCCTCTGTGCCCTTCCTTGAGCTCTGCCTTCAGATTTGCTGTCACATAGCACCATCTTCATAAAACATTACGAATTTTCTCCAACCAAACTAGTGCATATGTGACTTCATCCAGGAAAAGCCAAAGCATGACCTTTCTCCCAGGTTTCCAAGGAAAGGGAACAATGAACAGAAGTGATCTATTGGCGAGAATTCTTTTCTTGTACTGAGATCCAGGTCAAACATTACTCCCCTGCCCTAGTGTCACAATATTTTTTTTTTTTTTGCAGCCACTGTAGCTGTATATACACACTAAATGTATTGTTTACTGTTATGAAAGTCCATCCAGAAGCCAAAATACATACCCTTCTGTCTTCTCTGGAATAATAGGTACATTTTTCATGGTTAAGCTAAAGGACTGGCTGAGTTAGCTCACAAGTCTTAAGAGACTTGCATTTGCAGCTAATTCTGAGTAACAGATATACATTATGGTAGTATAATTGAAACTTCTTTACTGTCTGGGCAGCTCAGGATTATCAGGAAGACTAGAGGCAGGGAAGGGTGTGATGCACATGTTGACAATTGGCAGGGGGGTTTTAGGATAGAAAAGCAATTTCCATGGGAAAAGGTGCTATGCTCACCCTTGCTGATAAGGGAAGTGACCAATGTAAAGAATTGTGGACAGTAAACGAGAGGGCTTCTGTGGTCATTTTAAAGCTGGTAGTTTGGGACTCGTGATGGTCCCTGGCTCAGGTATTTTTAACCTGGTGCGGTGGGACTCATTTACCTTCTGGTAGAACTGTAGGCTTAATGCACCATCTTTATCTGACCCTTACACTGTACTGCAGGGATAAGGTCAGGAATCGTATGGAAAAGAAGATGAACTGTTTTTCCTGCATCGCCTCCAGAAAACTAATGATAAAGCCTGCTTAGTCCATTATTTGCTGTCAAGTAAGAGGTTCTCTTTCCTCATGCTGTTAGTTTATAGAACTACAAGTTTTGCCAAGGCCATTATTTAATTATGTAACTATCTGACCTGACTAAAAGCAAGCCAAATCCAAAAGCAAGATGCCATGGAAGTAGAAGAATGAGGCACAATACTTCAGCCAGATACGTTCCCAGACTGTGTGTGTTTTCACTTTAGGGATCTAGTTAGTGACTGTCAACAGGTCTCTCTTCTAAATGCTTGTTCAGTCTCCCTTGAGAATTTTCTGCAGCTAAAAAATCCTCAGGCAAGCAGCATTGTTATCTGTAGGGCTTGCCTAGAACACAGCTTCTCTTAGCATCATTGATGGCTGCTTATTCTTGAATATCTGAAGAGGCAGTGAAGAGTTTTTCCTATCCATGCCATCAGGCCTATCTCTGCACCAGAGTGGAGAATCATAACCCATTAATTCCTTGCATGGTGACCACTGTCCCCTCATGCAAAGGATGTGTCAGGAACACATTGCTTACCCATGAAAATGCATATGTTTCTCAACCTGAAACTTGATCGGCAGGCTAGTGGATTCCTAAATGAACTCACTGCCTTCAGCAATTTTTCTTCTCTCAAAACTCTAAAAAACAAAGAAGTGGTTTTTTACTCCCTGTTCTTGTGTCTGGTTTGAAAAGGAGCACTTTAAAAGGCCAGTTGGTAAAGGCTTGACAGCACTCAGATTGCAGTCTTGCTTAAAGTGAATCACCACCTTGTGAATCACCACCTTTTGAATCACAGCTTTCACTTCCTTCATTGCCTGAATTTCTTAATCTTTCACTTCATATTGGTTTAGGTCTGTGGATGGGACAATGTCACCAAAGCAGAAATATGCCAGAGATGAGCCTGAGGACTGCAGAGACAAGTCTAGGCAGGAGTGCTGGGGACTGGGCTAGAGTGGAGAAGTGAAGCAAGCCCCCTACAGATGGGGGTATTTTGAGGAGAGAAGAAGCAGAGACAGAGAGCAGAATCTTCTGAGGAAAGGTTGGGACAGTTTGTTTGGACACTACAAATGTTTTTTAAAAGTTAGTTTTCCAAAGTGGGCTGAACTCCTGCAAGGAAGCCCTCTTGGGTAAATGTGGGTTGCAAGGACTGAAATGGATTTGAATCAGTGTATTGAAAACCATAGAGTCAAATTCTAGCTGATACTAGAGCCTGTCAAGAATTTACTCTGTACAACTCCCTACCAGAGATTTCAAAAATGCTGATAAGGTGTAGGATATTGTAGGGCAGCTGCACCATTTCAGCATTAGATTTCCTTTTTTTGTCTCTTTACGAAAGTTGGTCTTCTTGCCAGGGCAGTCTTGTCATGAGTTCTGTGGGATTTCATTGTCTTTTCAGCTTTTAAATGAAACGGTGTGTCCTAGACGATACTGGATCTTAGCACTGCATTATCTTCCCCTTCTGGGTACTTCTTCTGTTTCTTTCTTTTTCAGTGTAATAAACCCCAGAGCCCTGTCCCGATGCCTTCCATCCCCTGTTCTTCAAAACTGCCTTGAAAACCCCTGGCTAGACTGTCACATGTTCATCACTGGTTTTGCCCAAGGGCTCCATGTCTTCCAGTAACACAAGTCTTTACAGTTGTTGTCCTGAGACTACTTTTTATAAGAGGGATGTTTTCTACTCATTCTTGTATAACATTCCTGCAGCTTTTCCTCTCCCACAAGTTTCAAACTTTTTCTCTCTTCTGGATGTCCACATTCTCCACTAATGTAGAATACGACCTGTCACAGGAGCATTGTGCCTGTTTCCTGGAGAAACAGAATTTCTCCCTCTAAATTTCTTAATAAGATGCCTTGGAGAAATTCTCTTTTCACCTCTCAAAAGAAAAAGTAAGAGGATGACCTTGTTTTTAAAAAAGGGGCCAATGTGAAAACCATGGGACATAGGGTCCTACTTGCTCCTGTTGATTGCTAAGGTGGAATGTCTCTTAGGTTATAGAGATGAGTTGCATAGTTAAAAATCAGATCTTAAAGTGGATTTTAATCCATTAGTTTTTACAGTCTCTATCTTAAACAGGTAAAGGGTTTCATCTCTTAACTGTGGAAAGTGGAGGGTATAGGCATGATGCACTAGCTGAATTGTTCCATTGCCTCAGCCTGGTATCAGTGTGACCCTTCTCTATCACTGTGATCTGTTTTTGTTATGTTTAGCTGTAAGAAGAGATATTGGACATACAATATTAAGCTCTCTCAGAACTGTGCATCAAGTTCTGTAAACTTGTGGAGCATTATTTCAACTGTCAAATGTAACAGAAAAGTGAGTTATTTTTAATAGTGTTGTAACATTTCTCTAGGTAATTCAAACCATATACAGTACTCTCCATTAGACTGTGGAATTTTAGAAGACACTGTTCTTAAGCATATTGACTCATTCCTGTTACATTTCCATGGCAGTTTAGTCACAGGACTATAGTGATATTATCTACTGGATGACTTTGAGGGCTTCATGAAAGCATGAGCATTTTAGAGAGCAGACACCATTCTTGAAGAATAATTTTACCATATAGAAAATAGGCAAGGTTCTTTATTTCTTGTAAATTTTAAACTGACTGATTTCTTGCTAATTTGAAGTCAATGTTATCTGAAGCTTAGTTATTTCACTTACATTTGTAAAAGACAAATTACTTAACCGTTCACAATTCTGTATGTTTTAATGCTTGCTGTATACTTTTTTGTGTAATTTTTGGCAAGTTCTTTTTTGGCAAGTAGCAGGTTACAGCTTGCATTGAACAGTTTGATAGATTTGATTGACTTGTTTAATGCCAAGATCTTTGGATCTTGAAAAATGTTTTCCACTAGCATATTTTCCAGCCCTTCTGGAAGTACTGGAAGGTGAACTCTAACATCTGCCACCCATTAGTTTAACCAGTTTCTTTGTTTAAAGTACAAAACCCTGGGCTTATTCTGCAAGGGAGACCTCCTGGATCCCTGAAGGGTTTGGTTGTTATTTAGTCAGTTCAGAAACTGTTGATATTCAATGCAATCCTTTTTCTGAAAGTTTTCTCTGTACTGTGGGTATGGTGATGGCAAAAGATAAAAAGTATCTTTTATCTTCATGTTCTTTGTTTTGTTTCTATATCTCCTCTTGTACTTGTAAATCAAGCCCCTGCCCCACAGAGGATTGTGGGACACACACTTGTGACTGTGGTTCCACTGCTGCTGACCTGGTATTCAGCATATGGTCTGTGGGTGATTAGGGAGGGGATTATTCTATCACGGAACAAGAAGTCGGAGTGTCTACAGAAATTACTAGGAGCAGGCTTAGAGCAAGCAAAGACCAGTTCTTTTTACATAGCACAGTTGACATAAACTGAGACTGAGAGGAACAGGGTGTTACAGAAACCAGGGGTGCAAATGAGCTTAAAAAAGGAACTAAGAAAATCACAGAAAGGCTTTTAAATGCACAGATGTAAAACAAGCTTCTGGCTCTGTCTGTCCCTGAACGGTGAATTAGTAGATCTCACTACGATGTATTAGAAGAAGAGTAAATCTTGCCCCATTATTTGTATTCTTTCCCAGAATACCCCTTATTGGCCACTGTCAGAGGAAGGAGCCTAGCTTTTTAAAGGTTCGGTCTGATTCACTGTGGCTGTCCTTAAGTCACTGACTCTCAACAAATGGGAAGCAGGATGAAGGATTCATGGCTGAGTACACATTTTCTAGAGTGCAGAAAAAAAAAGTGAAAATCATGTCCTCAGCCACACCACAATCTGCTCTCACTTTGTTAATATGCAAGGTTAATCAGCATAAACAATCTGCTTGACCTAAACACACTCCTTAGACTAAGAGCAGAAGTGCATTAGATCCTGGGATGGTGTGAGAAAAAAGAGTAAAACAACATCAAATTACTCTTAATTCTGCTGTGTTCTTATTTGGTTAGCTCACAAATATTCAAGGATACCAAGAAAAATTATGGCTTCCAGTGTATTCGAATGCCAGGAATGTCATCCACAGTTTGTCCTTAATCCCATGAGGATCGTCTCAAATGTTTCCACTGCTTTTGGCAGGAATGTTAAATTACAAAATCTAGGATGCTTGCCAGAAAGAGAAAATAGAAGGTTCACAATAAAAGCAGTGCCCCTGCTCTATGTTTCTGCAGGGGCAAAATGGCCTGTCAATATGGACTATAACTTTCAAAATAAAACAAATTTAAAGGGCAATTTCTCCTAAGTGTCTTACAGCAATCCATTCCAGTACTAAAATAAGCACTGTTTGGCACCTGATGACAGTTCAAGGAAGTAAGTGAAGGTGATTGAATTGTCAGCATATTGAGCTGTTCTTTTGAGCTAAAAGTACTTATCTGTCTCATTTCCAGCTCAGGCTGGGCCCTGAGTTCCACAGTCTGAGTTCTATTTTTTTGTTGGTTGGGAGGAACTTGTGGAATACAGCAGGGTTGTTTCAGATCCGCTCTGATACAACCAAGGCTGGAGTTCAAAGATGGCTTGTTTTGTTGAATTTACTGTAAGAAGGTGTTTATCCTTTTGTAAACTGAATCCTTGACTATACAAGGAATTCCAAGGGAGAGTTGGAGAATTTTAAGATCTTGAATATATGTCCTGCCTCTTTTGAGGCATGAATTACATGGAACTCAATACTTGCTTTATTTGTCAAGGTGAACTCCCATTTGTTTCTAATTTATAAAGTGAGCTTTTGGCCATGATAAAGCTGTTATACTAGGGTACTGGCATGCTTATATAAGCACCCCACTAGGGAAAAGGAAAAATTATAAACTCTTTAACTAGAAAATTTTCATCTTACATCAGACATGTTGATTTTGACACATTTTCCTTCTTTCTGAGACAGTGGAACAGGTTGCCCAGAAAAGATGTGAATGCCCCATTCCTGGCTTTGAGCAACTTGGTCTAGTGGAAGGTGTCCCTGCCCATGGCAGGGATTTTGAAAGTAGATGATCTTTATGGTCACTTCCAGCCCAAACCATTCTATGATTTTGTGATTCTCTCTGTCCCATATGGCTGCTTTCTGGGGTCAGCAGAGAAGAGTCTGACATTCTCATCCCTTCTAAGCAATTCTCCAGTTGTTTCTGCAAGAGACAAAACCACCAACTATTTATTTAGTAATACATTTGTGTTTTACTACTTTATTTGTATTCCCTATTTGTATTCTCTTCTTATTGAAGAACTGTCCTTAAGATCAGCTAGAAGCTAATTTAGAAATTCCAGCTGTACCTTACCCAAAATGCACATTTTTCAGAATACCAAAGGTGTATAGATAGCACTTGATTTGCTATTATTTTAAAATAAGAAGAGTATGAGCTTCAATCTCCAGATTTTTCACAGTGCCTACCCCATTCAGGTCCACTGATGTTATGATGAAGTAAGCAAAATGTGATGTAGTTACATTAAGATGGTGCCAGAATTTATTGCTACACTGTTTAGCACCAATGCTAAGAAGTCTTCATGAATGGTGCTGTACTTTGCTGGTGCCTTCCCCTACAGAAATATACTATCTCAGGCATGAATGTCATAAAATCAGTCTTACTTTCTGTCAAAAATGGAGTGGCTGAAAAACAGTTTTGTCATTCATATCAGACAGTTGGACGTTTTTGTAGTGGCAGGAAAGGGTGGAGAGGAAGTAGTATTGACCTCAGAGTTGCTTTGATGCTTATCTTTCTTGCTTTTTCTCAGTCTGAGGAATATTTATGTCTGCAGCTGGGGCTCACCTGCAGCTGCATGTCTTACCTTTCAAGGAAGACCTGTATAAGCTGTCAAATCTGCCCCAGATATGTTAGAAGCCACATCCTGTATCACATGCATAATTGCAACCATAAATGACAAATAGGACACATTTTACACTTGGTGCTCAAGTTTTGCTGAACATAACTATGAGACAGCATATACCATGAGACAGCTATTTTTGTTCTTTTTTACAGCTCTGTACAGATGAAAGGTTTTGAAAGAATGCTGAAGCTGAAAGGAAGGTGACAGATCAAATACGTGGAGGAGCAATGCATACTCTGCCTCTCTTGTGAAGAAGGTAAATAGAGGTTCTGGAAAGCTTTGTAGGCACGAAGCTTGTCAAACCCACCACACATTATTCAGAGGAAGCCAGGCATGTATTCAGGAAAATGTTGTTGGCAACATTAAACTTGCTCAAAAAAATAGCAGCAGTGCTTTCTAAATATAAGTTTCTTTTCCTTTTATATTATAAATCACTAGTTACTTTAATCAAAGGAAAGCATAAGGTATATTTTTCTTGTTAACCATATACCTAGTGACCTTTTTTTTTTCCTTTTGAAGATCAACTTGACCTTTTGTTAAAACAATACCACAGGGTAACTCATTAGTGTTAGGGGAAGGGGCAAGGCAGTAGCATTGAGAGAGAAGCAAACTGAGGTTTTTGACTTGTTATTGTTGAAAATGTATGTGGCCAAGTGACAGCATATTCAGCTAATTTTACACAGCAGTTATTTTGCTCTGTGACCTCTGTTTTCAAAACCTTCAATGCTTAACTCAGACTATATGAAAGCAAGTCATATACATCTACTGAAAAAGATACCTTTCAGAGGCTCTTTGGCACATCATCATGTGGACCCCAGTTCTTCAGCTGCCATGTTTGCTGAGCACCTGTGAAGGAGCATGGCTGCAGAAACAGTCATTTCATGTACGTGTGCTGCAAACAGTGTTACATTGCATTGGCATTGTAATGTGAGGGACTAAAATTCATAAATAGTTGAGTGCCTGGGATATCTGAGGCTAAACCTACTGAATAATTAGATTTAGTGTAATCAGAAGAAAAATACCCAGCATTTGAACAAGAAATGCTGGCCTCTTTTCTGGGTACAGATAAAAAATGAAACAAAATTAACTGGAACACAATCTCAGATAGGCTTGAATTCCTAAATGAAAGAAATAAAAGGGAAAAAGACACAAATTCAACAACTGAATCCAAAGCCTTCAGTAGGTTTCAGACTTAGCATGGCAGGATCCAGGGATAGTGGAGCCCAAACATTTTTTCTTGCAAGGCTTGTTGATATACATTATAGCCCTTGAGAAATTGTGGTAATCACCTATCTTCCTGTTAAGAAGTGACTCTGTCATGATACTCTCTGCTTCTTACATTATGTTGTGCAGGTTTGGTAAAAAGCCTTCATCCCCCAACTTTTACCATATGGTTGCACTGCTTATGCTGGTGTGAAAAGAAACAGCAGCAGTTTGGGACTCACACTGCTTTTCTGGTTTGTTTGTTGTGTCTTTAACGTTTGCTGTTGTTTCATTATAACAACCTGGATAGTATATGGGGTGCTTCAGCTGAGGAGAAACTAGTCATTCATATTTTTTTTATTAGTGTTCTTATGGCATGTTGGTCCAATCATATTAACTGTAAAGACTGAGCAGTGATTAATGAACCCTTTGCAGAATGTAGGTGAGTTCTGCTTCACATTACATTCTGATGAGTACAAGGACAACTACCAACATTTTCAGAATGTCTGCTAATGCTGCAAGCTTCAATGTCTGGGACATTTCCTAGGCCCTGTTAAGACAACTTGGATTTATGTTGTCTGACCACACATCTTTAAAAAACTATTGCCAACCAGAAACACTGGCCATGGGATCTTAGAATGTGTTCACTTCTTAAGCCTCATATGGAAAGATGCTGAGGACCTGCAGCCATGGTTCTTCCTGCTGAGAGCTACTTCCTCCTGGGACTTCTGAAAACTGGCAGAATGTGTTTCCAGCTGGGTATCCAAAAATGACTGTTTGAGTCATTCAGCAGTAAGACCCTGGAGACTGAGCCAGGCTTCCTGTTCTGCATTCATGCAACATGTAATATTATAGGGCTCTGGATCCAGTGTCTTATGACCAATGCAATACACTAGATATTAATAGTAGTCATGACTAAGGAATATGGTTTGGCTGCTTCTGACTTCATAATTTTCAAATCTTTCAGAGCTGAATGTAGAAATCCAGAGTCTCTAGACCTCAGCCTTCATTATTTGAGCAGCATGCCATCCATTGCAGTAGTTATTCAGTTCTAGACATAGCACTTCCCCATAAAGTAAAATAAAAACAATGAGATGGAAAGAAAATACTTGATGCGGTGTCTGTTGTTTTGTTTGCTCAAATGGCAATTACAATTCTGCACTGTGCAATTGGAAATGAGGCCTCCTACTGCCAGGTCCAGTGCAAACGTGCTGGGAGTACAATCTTTTCCACACGATTCTCTTAAAATGAGAATCTTTTCCACATGATTCTCTTAAAATGAGATTGCCCATAAAATTTGTACTTGGGCACAGAGATTATCAGCAGAGTTTAAGAAATAGTTAGGAGATGCAACATTGCCTGAGCCATCCAAAGATCACTCAAAGTCACAAGATTTATTTTAAATACATAATAACTTAGGGTTCTTCTCTATTTACCATCTTGCCTGGGGGGTCAGATTTTTCAGCTTTAGATCTTTAACAAGGCTTATGAAAGACTACTTTTATTATGGCAGCTGAAGGTTATGTGTAGTCATGTGAGTTAGCCTTCAGACAGAAGAGCAGATATTACACTATTTAGCAATGTGGAGTAGCATTATTGTCCTTTTAAATTGCTTTTCAGCACCAGTGAAACCAAATCCAAAGATACTAAATTAATTAGACTAATATACCTTATTTCTCCATATAGAAGTTAAAGTTGTATGCATACATCCCTATTTTATCATTGTCCAAAAGCTAAAGCATACATTTGTACATCGGAAGGTGGCATGTGATGAATTTATGTTGGCATTCACCTGAAATAAAAGTGGAGACAGCAATTCCAGATAGGACTTGGATTAAGCCTCTTTTGTTCAACTATGATCTTGTCTATAAACTTTATCTACTGTAGCCAGCCCAAGTTACACTGGCCTGATGGCTGTCTTTACCTGTCTTAAGATCCCCCTTGGGTTTGGAGTCTGGGTGTGGGGTTTTGGGGCGGGTTTTTTTTGAAGGGTATGTTCAAGAATCTAAATTGCTTTCATTCCTTATGAAAAAAACGAAAGCAACAGCAATTAGAAAAACTACTAACAAGATAGAGAAGGATACAGTTTCAAGGATGGGGAAACTTGAAATCAGGGTTATATCAGACATAACTTTCTGGAGGTCACATCAGAGCCCTTGGCAGGCAAGGATCAGAATGCAAGATGTTCTAGCCACTTTTCACAGTTTATTCATGCCTACAAAACATGTATGAGGGAGCAAAGAGAGAGAGAGGGCCAGTTGTTTTATTCTTGATCCCGTGTGGCTATTTCATAACCAGTCTGTGGCTATGCATGCAAGTGTTCAGATACATAGGGGTCAGTTCTGTTCTCCCTTTTGGACAGCAAAACTCAGGTGTAAGCCACGGGATATGTATACTCCAAGACATACTCTAATCTTGGCCTATGCATTGCTGTGTAACATTAGATCACATAAGCAATCTGCAGTGATGTAGGGACCTTACGGGCTGAGGAGCCCATGTGGCATAACGTTCCCTTAAATAGTAAGCACCAGGTAGCCATGATGTTTCTAATGCCAGCAGAAAACAGCCTGTATCCCAGGTAAAGCTTTCAAAAGTGAAAAGTGAATTGTATAGGTCTGCAAAGTAGACTGACAGTTCCAGCCCCAGTAATCATTTGGGTGATGTGTTTATTATTTTTATCGTAATTCAAGTATTATTATCGAAGAAATTCTGGAGTATCTTACTGTTTTCTTCTCTTAATTCAGTCTTATTCTTCTTATACATCTTCAGTTCATGGACATTTTCTTCCTATCATAGTTTTCTTTCTTTGCTGCGTCTTGTCCTATCGTTGTGTTTTTCCTTCAGATCACCTCTGTTGCCTCTGCTCTTTCTACTCTCCTACCAGATCATTAGTGTACATTAACTCAGTTTTTTTTGGTATGTACTGCATGCATGTGGCCATGGCATAATATATGGCAATATGTGAAACCACATGGTGTGACAGAGAAACTGTGTAGAACCATGTATTTATTTTTGTTGCATGTGTGTTTATTGTAATACCACGAGGTCTCAAGTAGAAAACTACTTTAACCCAGACATGTTAAACTCACCTAGTTGTCCCTCTTCTAGCTCTGCCATTATTCAGTTTTTATTGATGAAGACAGACTGGAAAGTGCCTAGATCGGAAAGAAACATCATTAGATATTTTCACCAGCAGTCTGGCTGACATAGTGCAGCAAGTGCATAATCCCAGTTAATGAAATGACACAAAAGCACTGCTTTTCTAAGCAGTGTTAGGATTTAAGTATAACATATTTTATGCCTCATATCTCTTTTCATTCCACCTTGTGATCTTTTTTCAGGTGATAACCACGTGGACTCTAATTAGAAAAGTCTTCTCAGGCAATTGTTTTATCTGTATTTTTCTAGGAAAAAGCCTATGTCATGGCCCTTCTTAAATAATGCAGGATTGAGAAACCAAGAGGAAGATGATCAAGACAGTTGCATTAGTTTGGCTCAATCAATTTATTTTAATCAATGCACGTACTGTTTGTGGGTATTTTTCCTAAGTCATCAAGAGTTTAAGCTAGTTCGGTCTATTATCTGTGGTTAATTTAATTTCAGATTGTCAGTCTACTTTAGCTAAATCAGTACAACCAAGTCAGAGTAAAGAGTTTGATTGGGTAGGCACAAAACTTGGCCAGCTGTCCTCTTCTATGGAGCATGAGGATCATTGTTGATACTCTGAAGGTAAATGCATAAAGAAGTAATCTTTTCCCATTTAGGCCTTGAAGAAAGTTACATTGATCAAAATGGAAAGAATGCCAACAATATCAACAATAAATTAGGACAATTGTGCAAAGACAGATCTTCTCAGTCATTGGCTTTGGGAACAGCTAGCTCCTCAAAATAAGTTTTTTCCTTTTCCACCCCCACCCCCCGATCCTCCTTCCAGCAAGAACTGTTTACACAGGGGTGCAGCAGCCCAAGCTTTCTGCTTGCTGACTCGCAGAAGAGCTGGTCTATAGAAAGCTTCTTATTTTGTTCCCCTTTGTAAAACCTAACTTTCAGTCCAAATCAGCGTGTTTCAGTGGCTTTCAGGAGGCTTTCGGTGTTTTAGATCAGGCTCACAGATTCGGTACCATGCAACAAAAGCATTTTCAGAATTCTTTGGGGTATTTTTTGTATTGATGGGCTTTTTTGGAGGGCAGATCCTGGGATCAGGGGAGTCTCTTTCCATGTAGCCAAAGAGTTGACAGAAATCAGGGAGATGGGTGGTGAAAAGAAGACTGAAGAAGGAGAGAAGCCTTTTGTGCATATATTATTTTTTTCACAGGGAGGGAAAAAAAGAGGATAAGATACTTGAGGAGAAAAACTAAAGTATGGAAATGGGCATGCTTTAATGCAGAACAGGAAGGAGGGGGCTTGGTAAGAAAATATGAAAGAGAACAAGACTACTGAAAATGCACCCACACAGAAAATAGTTGCCCGAGATAAGAGGTAGATTGCAGCTCGTGTATGAGTAAATACAGAAGTCACAAATTTAAACAAATTGGTGCATAGTGAGAGTAGGTTTTCATTTGTGAAGTAACTAGAATAGCTTTACTAGATTTCTCTGTTTGTTTTCTCTTCAACTGCTAAGAAATTTGTGTCATTCCAGTTGTACCTTAACCTAGAGATCTGATTTAAAACCCAGAATGTCCATAATGAAGAGAGGAGAGGGAATAATGAGTGTATGTGTGTGGCTCCTTAAGTGGGTGTTTCACTGTGTCCCATGATTGTGTCTTGTGGTTTTATTATAGAGAGCTGAAGCATGATCCAGTAGATGAGACAGATCAAGAAGAGATTAAGGCTTTTCCAGATAACTTAATTCTTTCTTAAAGGTGGCCACTTCCTGGGTAGAAACCTTCAGAACTTCTGCTCCATGGATGAATGTTAATACCCAGGACTATTAAGTTTTGCCTCCGTTAGTTCCTTTAAACCTTGGCTATTCAGTAGCGCTGATCAGCCACCTGCTGTGGACATTCCTGGGAGATCCAAGCTCAAACAGAAATACCTGGGTTGTGAAGCTGTGCTGCCCAAACAGTGCACCAAGACTACAAGAGAGAAACAAACTATCTGCCTTTTTTTTTTTTTCTTTTCAATTCATTGCAGTTCCTCCTTTCTTGAGGTGTGTGTGGGGACACCTGACAAGAAGCACGCAAAAAAGCGGCTGGTTTTCTGGAGATGGTGTTTATGGGCTCTCACTGTTGATATTAGCAGCTAGCTGGGTCAAGTGGCACAGACCACACCATGCTTGTTTTCTGAAGGTGTCATTTGTAGGGATCATTAGTGCAACTTTACACTCATCGAGTTACTCAAACACCGAAAACTTGGACTGGTTTTGTAGCTATTTACATTAACAGTGTATTTCAGCAATTTCTTTCTCAGGACTTTAGGGAGTACAATAAATGCTTGGTAGGTCACCCTAGCAATGCTTTTCTACAAATGTTTGGCAGCTCTTGAAAATCTGAGTCATATCCTTTGCTGTTTCAAAGTTTCACTGTTGAACTCCCTCGTAGTACTTGGCACCTCCCCACTCCAGCAGTACCCATACCCACCTGTACACCACAAAACATTTATCATACTATCCCAAGTGAACTCTCTCTGCAAATGTGACAGTCTTCTAAGCAGTCAATGTCCATTTTTGAGCAAAACTCTAACTAAATACTGAGCTTGCTTCCCTTGGTGTTTTGGGGGGTTTGTGGTTAATATTTTTTTTTTTTAGTGATTACATTCATATGAGCCAAATGAATTTTGAATCAAGATGCTGCAAATCCACCTGTAACTTTTCCTACAAAATTGCTGCAATTACTGCAAGTAATTACAAGTTAGCAAATTTACAGAATCAAGGTTTTCTTGTAGGCGACAGAAGAACAGGACAAACAGACAAACTTATCAAATGTATTTAATTAGTCTAAAACTGTGCTATTACTTCTGATAATTAGGTTTGGGTCTTTTGCTGTTAACATAATAAATTTTTGGCGGATTTGTTACTGACAATTGACCATACTGTGTTTTGTAACAGAACATGTAGCAAGATAAACCATTAGATGCAGCTGAGCCTCCTGGCATACTAATAAATAGCAGAAAAATTGTAATGTATATATGAATAAGTTTGGGGTTTGTTTTGCTTTGTCGTTTCAACACTGCTGTATCATGACCATTGTATCCCCACAGCTGATAAAGCACACTCATCAACCCAGTTACATAGGTGTGAGCCTCACCATCCTGCACAGGTGAAACCTGCAAAGAAACCTGTACCAATTTTGTCAAAAAATCAGCTTCTTTAGCTGAAAGTAAGAACCAGTAACAATAAGTATTGCTTTATAAACTAGGTGGGGAAGAAAAGTCCAGTGATGGTTTATTTCTCTTTACATTGGTAATTTCAATGTCTGTTCCTTCTCTGCAAGCATAATTATCAAACATACTGATCAAGTAAGTGTTTGTTTACTCCAAAGTGGGGCATCTTTCATCCTCGATGTTTTTGCTTTGCAAGAAAAAAAAAAAGTTTCCGCTCCCACCGCTCCGGACGGCTCCGCTGCGACTGGGGGCCACCCCGGGTCCCCGGTTTGAGGCGGGTCTGCTTTTTGCTCCCTGCTTTTTGCTCTCTGTTCTCCGTGCGGCAGGAGCCGCGATGCCTGCCCTGTGGGATCGCTCCCGTGTGGGGACAGCGGCCGCTGCGCTCCGAGAGCCGCCGCTTCTGTATTTTGCTCTTTCTGGGTCTCTTTCGGCCGCGCTCTTTGCAGACGGGCCGCCGCCTGCGCTGCGGGCTGCGCTGATTGCGTGACTCGCGGCTCCGCAGTTTGTGATGAGAGGGGTTCGCATCTGCCTGGTTCCGAGCTGTTTCCCAGGGATTTCGGAGGTCCTTTTCCTGTCCCACATCTGATCAGCTTAAAACTAAACTGATCCCCTTCCTCAGTTTTCCAGCTACAGCTTGTCCTGATCTTATTCCTAAACTCTGAAATGCTTTCAGAGTCAGCCGGCAGTTGTCCACAGAACATACTGATTGCAGCAACTGAAGACTGATCTGAATCATGATGTGTCTGAATTGAACTGCAGTGTTGGCCCAAACCCTCTTTTTCCAGACACTTTGTACATAGATAGAAGTTACTGTCAAAAAGCAGGTAATGTGTGTTGAAAAAATTAACTAAAACTATGCAGTTTCAAAAAAGCCAAACCAACCCATTTTCAACAATTTTGGGGTTTTCTTAGGTCACCCTTTTTCTTTCCCTTCATATAGACTTGTCTTCTTCCTCTGTCTTTGCCTACTGGTCTTGAAGACTTGAAAAATCCAGATGTATGTCGTCATTTATGTGGGAGCGGTTTACTGTCTTGGTTCAAGACATGACTGAGCATGTGTTTTGAAGAGGCCAAACAAATCAGCTTTTTTGTTTGTAAAAAGCAAAAAGTTTCCACTTAGAATGGCACGACATCATTCATTTGCATTCACTTTGCAGAAATTTCTTAACACTGAAAGACATTTTGATAAATCTTAAAATAATCTAAAATAATCAGGCAAGTTGTAGTAACAAGTGATAGTTAATTTGGTGTAGTTTAGTAATTATCCAGTTTGCAGGCATTTTAGATGGACAAAAAGCTGTTCAGAAAGCAGACTTTATTTCCTACCATGCTGAAACACTTGAGAAGCAGTGAATAAACACTTGAGAAACAGAAGAAGAACAGCCTGTTGGAGTAGAAAACTGGAAACATGGGAAAGAGTAAAGGCAAAAAAGCTCAGCCTGGACAAGGTAAAATCTTATAAGTCCTCTTCTTTCTGACAATAAGTCTTTAATCCTTGGTATGACTTCTGCAAAGACCACCTCTGCTTCTGTCAAAAAATGAAAGGCGTGTAACTTCTACAACTGTTAGCATCCTGTGCTATTTGACTCTTCTGCAAAGGTCACAGGACTCTTCTCTCCAATAAAATGGACTTTCAACTTGGAACATCAATGATTCAGATCCTGCTCTCAAATTTCTCTATCATTATCTCTGTTTTGCTCTATTGTAAATCAGTGATTGTGATTTCTTGCCAGCAACAGTGGCACAATAGTAGTGGGGTAATCGTCATGTTTATGGTCCTGACTCATCAACATGATGAGAGTTACAAGAACATATCTACTTGTGGGATGTGGACTTTACTGTTGACTTTGGATCAAACCTTCTGTCAGCTAAAGGTAGATGTTCACTTTATACAGCATTCTCTGGTTTATCAATTCAGCCCTAAGGATATACTTAAGCAAATCTTACCAGCAACACTCCACCAAGGTTTTCTTTGTTTGCCGTGGGGGTACAAGACTAATTCCTGGCAGCTCCTACCAAGCATGGTAATGGGAAATCCTTAACAGAGCTATTTATTTAGGTAGAATTATTTTGAAATAACTGTTACATATATACATTAGAGTTGATTTAAATAAAAGACTTCTGACCATCCCAAATATTATGCTACCTAAATTGGTCTAGCTCATGGGGACAACTGCATAAACTGGCAAAATGAAACTGTTTTTCACAGGTAATTTAATTCTGTAATTATCTTTTCCTTCTTTCTATATGCCTGCAGGGCAAGAATCTGCTCTGGTTCAGAGCAGATTTATAAGAAAGTTAAAAGAAAACTGAGCTTCCCAATTCCTAACACAGAAAAGAAAAAAAGAAACAAAACTAAACAACCCCAATAAGAATCTTGAGAGAAAAAAAAAAGTGCTTGCTAAAATAGGCAATGAAGTGGATTCTGATTTTAGCTGTGAATAATAGAGGGGCAGTGCCTGGTTTTCACTGCTTCTGTTGCAATGACAACTGGGTTTCACCTGTACTTGCTGGAGATAAGATACTTCCACATGGTCATACCAAGTTCAAAAGTAAAAGTAATGATGCGAACACCTGCTGTGCCAGGGAGAGAGTAATATAACTGAAAGCTGCTTAATTCTGGTTATATTCTGGTCTCTAAGAGAAGATGTGAGTTTGCAGCCTTTTATCAGCTGGGTTACTACAAGCACTGTCTAGTTACAAAAAGCTCTTTTTTTGTACGTATTTGTAAGTATTCTGACTTAGCCTTTCCATGCTTTTAAGGGAAGAAGGAGAAAGGTGAAATGAATTTGGCTTCAAATGATGCCAATTTTATGGGATGAATCCCACTCTATGAGGCATGGCCATGCAACTTTGAACAGTGAGTTTGTTGTTCAAAAGTGTCTATAAAACATCTCCTTCATACCCCACCAATTTATGTTGTGTCAAGGTCTTTTCAAGTGCTTTACAACTAACTTGAGGGTTGTAGAAAAAGGCCAAAGAGCCAAAGGATAATGTGCCAAACACAGAGGGGCAGAAAGCATGGCCAAGGGTACCAACAAGTCTGCAGGTTTCTGTCATGGCACAAATCCACAGTCAGTTTGTATCCCTTTGTTCTCCTGCCAGCATTGTTTAGCTACTCTCAAAAGACAGACTGTCCCTGCTCGGTGTAACCCTTCTCTGCATCTTCTCCAGAACTGCTTCCTTCTTGAGTGTGAGAGTACAAATCATACATTGTGTTCTGGGGGAAGCACCACAGAGAGTTTTGCACATCTGCATTACTGCTTCCCTGCCTTTACTAGGGAAATACTATCTAAGGCATGTTCTCCTTTTCTGCGAGTGATTGAAGATTTATTTCTTGTTTACTTCAATCATCTTTTGCAAGTTCCAGCTCATTTGACTTTTGATAAAATTGGCCTTAATCCTATGTGTCTCTACTCAAAAGTTATCTTGGTTGACCAGGATTGTTTACTATTTCTGACTCCTAAGAACCTCTCTGAAGTTGTTTTTTTCCCCCCATTTATTCAGGTCTAAAGTGTTTCCCATAAGATTTTTTCCTGCCTAGAATATGTACATTGGGATAGTTTTTGTATCTTTGATCTAGATTTATTCCAATCTCCCTCCACAGTCAAGTCTTCCAGCTCTTCAGTCCAGGTGAATTTGCTAGTGAGTTTCCTTAATCTGACAGTTTGCCCTTTGCTTGTGTTTGTTATTCTGTCCATGGAAATGGAAACAGTTGCTGAGTACTCAGCTGAATGCCGTCTTCTCTGACCAGTTCTTTTTTAGTGTCATCGTTACTTACTAATTTGAGGTTGTCTCTTTTTGTCTCAGTGACTACTGAGAAGGAATCTGGCAGCTATCATACACATGGCTAGCTGGGCCCAAGTTTATTATGAGAAGCAGTTGTTTCCCAAATAGTATCTGGGAAGTTAAAATTGGCCATGGCACAATTCCCAGTAGTGTTTCTATAATAACATTTCAGCGACAAACGTTTTCTTGCACCATTATATTTTAGCTGCAGACAAGAAAGGCCAGGTTTCAATGATACGTCCAAATCAAAAACAAGCACTCCCCAAAAAATAGAGGCTGTGAGCAGGTGGCTTGGGCTGCTGGAAGTGGAGCTTCCTGTTTCCATACAATGGGGGATTTTATGATGAATTAAATGATGGTGAGTTAACTGACAGATGGCTTTTAATAAATTGCAAAATCAATTGATGTTTTCCACTTGCATGGGTGAAATGGCTAAGCATTGAAATAGAAGGAGTATTGTACTAAGATTGCACATGGCTTGGATATTGGCCTATTGATCATATTCACATGAGTCAGGTCTAGCTTCCATTTGGAACAGAGCAGTATAAAAGAAGTCTGATCCATGAGCTATTGTTCTCCTGAGTTAAAGAGACTAAGCCAGCCTTTTCTGCCATAGGATTGCTCTCTTCAGCTTGGACTGCCATGAAGGGAGGATTCTTTCTCCTGTGCCACCAGCCCATTTTTTTGGGGGTTCCTACTGATTCTTCCAACCTGTGACAAGTGACCATTTGCTCCCTAGCCATGGACATTACCTGGCAGGAGTTGTAAGCGGGTAAGTCAGTCATGGAAAGAAATGCATTTAAGATTTTCTCACATTTTGCCTACATCCAAGACTTTGAGTGCAACTTGAAATCTTAAAAGTAAGAAACATGCAAAGCACTCTTCTTCTCAGCACGTCTGTGTCTCATTGAAATTAGCATGCTGTTCACATATGACAAGGCTTCTAGTAGTCTGTCATAACATTTCTGATTTACGGAAGCTCACCTAACTTCTCACTCTTCTTCTCCCTGGAATCTAATCATAGTTATTTGTATTGCTTTTATAGCTCTATTTTGTGTACTGACTTGCTACATCATATTTTCAAGTAAAGACCAGTCTGAAGAGTACCTGCCAGAAAAACTGTTCCCAGATCTTTGGCAGCAAACCAGTAAAGAAATCCAGGCCAGTTAACACTGGCCAAAGAAGTGGGCCAAAAGTCTGAAGTGGAAAGGTTATATATCTGAGAGCTGCAGTAGCTGCCTGAGCACTTGCAATAATGACTTGGCTGTCCAGGTGAAACCAGCAGGACATAGAACAAAAACTTGGGGGTCTGAAGGCCCCCAAGAATCAGAGGCTGTGCTATGGGAAGCCAGCAGGAAAAACAGCATAGTCTTTTTCATAAAATGCACAGAGAAAGAAACTGGGCATTAAGCTGTGCTTTAAATGGCAAAGGCATCTTACATGCCAGCCTCTCCTTGGAAAGGAGACAAGGAGAGTGGGTCCTGGCATGGTACTGTAGGACTGACAGAGCTATCATAAAAGGGCAAAGATTTCATCTTCCAGAAGCAGCTTACGTCAGTCATCTAAGCACATAGGCCAAGTGGGTAGGGACCCAGAGCCACAGGATCAAGGACTTCTTGTTCTCTGAGCTCAGTGCCCTCCTGCATTTGGCACTGGAGCTGTGACCTAACAGCAGACTGCAAGTAAGAGTATTGAACCGCTCTGCCACCCCCCTCAGCTGGTTATTTCTCCCATGCACTCCTCCACCTCTCTCCTTTTCCTAGATTTCCCTTGTGCCAAATGCCACAGCTGACATCCTCTGGGAACAGCAGTCCACTGCATGCCTGCAAGCTACAGGGAGGAGACTGCCGTGTCCCAGGAAGATGGGTAGGAGAACTGGATCTTGAGAGGTTTGTCTCCTGCCAGGGGAGGAGGCAGCAGCTCTTGCCTGCTTTGCTGCATTCAATGCCATGAAGCTTCAGTTTGGGTTGCCTATGGACACACATAGAGGTGGAGTTCTCAGTATACCGATGTCCATTGGGAGGATGAAGGCACAAGTGGAGAACTTGAGTTTCATATGACACTGTAATTAAATGGAAACGAGAACAATTGGCGGGGTGAAACTTGAGGTTTAATGTTGCTTTTGACCTGGTGAAAACCATAAGCTGCTCAGGACACATTTCTGTAATTTTTCAAACCCTTTTCTCTTTTCCTTTCCACTGTTTTGTTTGCAATGCTCTTCAAGTGGGTGCTTTGACCTATTTCTTCCTCTGCATATGCCTAATGAAGCACAAGAACGCCTAGTGCCTATTAGATAATATATTTCTTTATGGGTTTGTAGATGCTCACGTATGAACACATGCTTCACTTTGGTTGGCAAATAGCACTTCCTAATGTGCTAACCACCCCAGACTGCATTTTACTGGAGTAAAAATAAAGAGAGCCTGTCTCAGCCTACCTGGGTTACCTCCATGACATTTCCTGCAATCACATTTTGTTTGCTGGTGTCCTGTCTCCCGGATTGAGTAGAGGAACACTGCACAGCCCAGGGCAGGAGAAAGCACTCTGCAATTCCCAGAAAAGGCAGGCCCTGGGGACTGAGAAAGCAGTCACAGCCTAATGTGGTTCTTTGGTTGACCAGGTCTTGAAAAAGTGACCTCAAATCATGTGGGGGTTGCATGCTGTGAGCTCATGACAAACACTGTGGATTCTGATGAGATGTGCTACAACCACTAACCAGACTTTCTAAAGCTTGTGGGACAGGCATCAGCAAGTTGTCTCCTGGCAAAGAGCCTCTGGAAGAAATACCATGCAACCACAGATTGATGACTAAAGCTATGTAAGGACTGGTGCTTACTACAACTGGAACTGTAAGTGCAGTGAAGAACACCTGGCGGCAGCCCCAAACACCTAGGCAAGGGAACTGAAAGAACCTGTACAAAACAGAGTTGTGCTGAGACAGGTTTTGGAGCTCAATAGCAGAGATTTGGGCATGCGTGGGATTCAGGGCAGTTCTCATGGTATGACATAAAGATTAGGACTGTGATGGTAGGCAGTAAAGCTAGAAGACGGGTGGAGAAGGCACCCCACGATCACAGAACATTCTGAGTTGGAAGGGACCCACAAGGTCGTTGTGACAGTCTGTATTTCTATAAATGCATTAATCTCCCAAAGTAATTATGAAGGGTGACAGGTCTATTGCATTTTAGTTCTAAGACCAGAAGTGTAGGATAGATATGGTGCATTGCCTACACACAGCTTGATTCCTCATCTTTCTTACTGGATTGATGGGGAAATCACTTTTGTGATGCTGCAGCTTTCCATTCTCTTTATTCCTTCTTCTCTCCAGTTTTGATTTTCCCATTTTCAACAGTTTTCCCTTCCATTTCCTGTAATTTTCCTCTTCATTTTTCTCTGATTTTGCAAGCTGGGATAGAAGCAACATTTTTGTAGTTTAGTAACGGCTCAGGAGTTACATGGCTTCTCCTGGAATGATAATTTGACTACATTTTATTCAGATTTATTTTAGTTCTTGCTTTACATTTATACGTTTATGGGGTTTTAAGTTTGGTTTGGGGAGAGGTTTGTGTCTCAGGAGTGTTGATTTTCAACTGAAAGAGCAAATCTGTTGACTTTTTGGTCACATGCATTGTATTTGCTTGCAGGAGCATTCATTTTACTTCCTGCTATAGTCATGCATTTTAAAAGAATTTTTAAAGATTGTTATTATTGCCAAATAATTTGTTTGCAATAGACTATATCCCAGTGATTCCTTATGTTTTCCTTGTACTTTGTACCCAAAAATTCACTGTGTTGCAGATTAGATACTAACTTCTTGCTTGTACAGATTATTTGGAAAGCAACTAGGAACTTTTTTTGCACTATATTAATTATTAAAATTGCCATTTGAATCCTTGAATTTAGCTCAACATATTTAGATGACAACAAACACCAGCTTTCATTCTGTTGCTGGTATGGGACAGCTACAATTGCCAGAAGAAACCAAAGTGAAATTACATTACTGCAAGTTACATTATTACAGTATGTGACCAATATAATGCAGTTTACTCTAGATAAAGGTGTATTCAGCTATCTTAGATGCAATTCTTTGTACTTCGCTCTTTTCTTACACACAATGCCTTTAATGGAGGGGAATAAAACTCTGAGTGAACTGTATCTCCTATTGGGCTGCAATTGTGAACACCCAGCTCTTCCTAGAGTTAGATGCCTCGTGCAAGACTCTGAGAAAATTGACAAAGACTTGCAGTCAGCTGTAAAATCAAATGACTTCTAAGCCTCCACATGGCACCACCACAGGAATGAACATTGAATGCGTCTAGCTCACTTCAGAGGTACACCAGTAACTTGAGCTGGCCTCAAAGCTGTGGCTCAGTCCTGCCCACAGCACGCTGATGTTCTTCCTCCTGTGCCCTTCAGCCTGCCCAGAGATCCCTGCTGGACTGGTACCACTACCCACCTTAGCCAGTGTGAAGTAAGCTCATGCTCATGAACTCATGCACAAAAGATGCAGCTGCAGCACACACATCCTGTTTGGAACAGAGGAAGGAATAGCATCCATTTCCTCAAGGTTTCCTACACTCTTCTATGATGAATAGTCCCAATATCTTGTTCTGCAAAAAATCTGGCCATCCTGTATCCTAAACAGAGACAAGGCCTTGCAAAATAAAGTAAGGCCAGAACAAGATAATGCTGGACTACATAATTTAAGAATGTCCTGAAACATATGAGCAGGGGGACTGACATGAAGTCACAGAATCAGTCTTCTAATGTATCCTAATTCTGACTCCTTTGCTGTGCAACCTTAATGATTTAAAAAAAAAATTGGTTGTGTGCCTATGCTAGCTAGAATTGAAGGGTAAGGACTGAAGAGCTGATAGCTGATGGGAAAAAGATATAGCACAGTTAAATAAAGTAAGTTTAGAAGGGACATAATTTAGCTATATACTTGGAAGAAGCTTGGTTTTGGAAAGGGCAGGATGTGAAGGGTGAAGACCTGAGGAACCTTTTGGGAGAGGGGAAAACGTACTAAGGTATTTTCAGCTCAAAGGAAGACAAATTACAGAGGACTGAACTTTGGTTCCCAGCCCAGAACACATTGAAAGTCATCTTGGCAGTCTAAGACTGGAATAGTCCCTGAAGAACAAACAAAATTTCCCAGCTTTCAATCTGTTATTACGTGTATACATAGGCTGTAGAAAACTGCTGCTGAGAACAGAATCCACATCTGGTCATTCCCAGTGACAGTCATCAAAAAACAGGAGCTGCTTTTCCAATCAAGGAAGCATCTTCTTCTGATACAATGCTAAAAACATACTGTGAGGTCACTGAAGCATCATATAGAACATTTTCAGATTGGAAGCAGTCAGAATCATAAAGACATAAAGAGGACAATTAAATTATTAACATCCCCTCAGATTTCTTCTAGCATGATACACTCATCTGGGCAAAATACAGCATTGATGCAGCACAGGGTTCCAAACAAACTCATTTTTTCATCCTCTTTATCAGAGGCAGAATAATTTAATAACTTTCTTTTGAAATAGCAAGGTCCAGCCCCACACGGTTCGGTGCTGAGGTACGGAGAGATTTTCCAGGAGCTCAGTGACTCTTGTCTGCGTTGGGTGGGGCTTCATTTTGTTCCTGGTTGCAGCGCCTCAGGGGGTAGTTCTTCCCCTGACAGCTTTCCCTAGGGTTTCATGGCAGCGGGCAAAGGTAATTGCGGAGGGGGAATCTTGCCTCTGCAGGATCCCAACCCCCCTCGAAACACACACACAGTGACGATTAGTTTCTTAATTAGATGGTAATTCCTGGAGGCGGTTCGCTGCCCCCCGCTTTGCGGGTCTTCCACCCCCCTCTCTGGCTGTCGAGGCGGGGGAAAGGCTCCTTCCGCCGGCCTGAGGAGGGGGAGTAGAAGGAGGAAAAAAAACCAAACCAAAACAAACAAACAAACAAAAAAACCCAAAACAAAAAAGGACCAAAAAAAACCACGTGTCTCTAGCTTCACAGGGAAGTTGGTCAGAAAAGACACACTCTGCTGAGGGGAAGACGTAGCACGCCTTTTATCTCTCTCCACGTGAGAGTCTCCTCCTCCTCCTGGTGAGCTTTGGTATAAATAGATATTTCAGCAGGCTTGAACTAAGCAGTATTTTTGTTTCACTACGCAACGTGCTTCCGCCTGTGGTTTTCTTTTGCAGATGGGGCTCAGCTGAACAAGCCCTCTTCTTGAATCCTATCGTAAGCACCACCGTGTGGGAACCGGGCTGGACCTGCCAGAGGTTGCCACAATAGCCTAGGCGGCCCTGAGCAGAAGCGACGAGTTCTGTTCTCTTCTCTGGGATGATTTAAAGATAAAATAAGCTGCTCTGTCAACAACCGGTAAGCGAACACCCCTGCTTTATCAAGTATAGCTGTGTAAACCCTTGCACAGGCTGAGTGGATCTTGCGGATGGTGCTTGAACCCATAGGACTGGGTACGCTGGAAGTGCTTGTTCCCTAGTTTGCCGGTGTCTCTGCCGCGGGACATGGGACGGCTGTCGGGAGCCGTTCCACGGTTGGACACGACGGTCTCGGGGGTCTTATCCAGCCTTAACCATTCCATGATCTTCTTGTGTCATTTCAGAGGGGAAAAGCTTTTAGCTTTAACCTCATGTAGAGCTTGTATGTATGCTTCATCTTAAAATTTCATTTAGGTGAATGCTGATGGCACCAGCTGCTAACAACATTGTTACTCAATGTAAGTTACCGGGTATTCAAAGGCAGAGCTGGCTATTTCAGTGCATCAGCGTGTTCCTCGGTGAAAGCATTCAAGGAATTAAGCTGAATTTCCAGAGGGATGGAGCCTGCCTCTACAAGCCGCCTTTGAAGAGAGCACAATTTTAATCAGTTTGGAGAGCTGGGGAGATTGAGACGTCCCAGATCTTTCCCAGAGATTTCTGGGAACTTCGCGGGAAAAAAAATCTTAACACGGCGGTATAGCCGGGAGCCGGTTCCCGGTGGGGATGAGCCCGACAGAAACCAAAGTGCCGCCGCTCCCCGCTTTCCCGGCGGCACTTGGATGCGCCTGATGCCGCAGGCGGGCGGTCGGCGCCGGGGACCGCGGGAGAGGCCGGGCTGAGGCGCTGCCGGGGTCCGCATGCGGGACTGGCTGTTGCGCCGGCGGGGAGCGCCGGGGGTCCAGCAGGCAGCCGGCCACCTCGCACACAGGTAGCTGGCTCCGGGGGGGAGCCTTGCGGCAGAAAAGGGATCGCTCGAATTTCCCCGGCTGCTTGTGGTGGGCGCGGGGCGGGGGAGGCGCCCGCCTTTCCCCGGCCTCCTGGAGCAGCTGGGCT
>VWZS01005849.1:3244292-3364611 GCA_013397075.1 Rhabdornis inornatus | reverse complement strand
GCGCCCGCCTTTCCCCGGCCTCCTGGAGCAGCTGGGCTCGCAGGCCGGGGCGGCGGGCCGAGCTGCCCCAGGGCCCCTCGCGGGCGGTGAGTCGCGGCGGGTGGGCGCGCNTTTGGGGGGGGGGGAATGGTGTTTCTGTTTTAGTTAGAGCAAGTGGCGAAATCAGTCGTGCTGTCCTTTCTCAAAATTTCCAGGGAGGTGAGTGGTTGGTCTATTGAGATTTGTGCCTGTTGTGTTGTTACCCACCTGAAACTTTCTATCCAGTTTTCTACAGTTTTTTTATTCTCGCATAGTGTGACTGCAGAACTATTAAGAAAAGAATGGACTTTGTGATGGGATAAGATTACTTATTTAAACCTGGTAATTTAGCTGAAGTGCGTGAAAATGTTACAGATAAAAGGTATATATAAAACATTTTTTTGCGGAGAGTGCCATAGTACTAGACTGGTCACTCCTAAACTGAAAGAACTAAATTTAGAGAGGTGTTGAAGGAAAAAGAAGTGTACATGGAGCAGGGTTTCTTACCCATCAACAAGCAATATGCTTTTTTGACTAGATCTCAGAAGTGGCATTTCTGAACTAAAATAGTTCTCCTTTCACTTGTAAGACTTCACCAGCTGTAGCTCTGGTTTTTATTTCACTTAAATAAATCTGCTTACCTTTTTTCCCCAATCTGATGCAGTACCTGCTCCTTTAGCTCATCTGTCTCTGTTGAACTGAAGTAGTACATTAAGTTACACTTTAGGCTTACGGCTGTTACTAAGGCAGCAGAGTTACAGGTCTCTAAGTCTCAGGGCTCCCTGAAGGTCATATTGGATTTAGCAGACTACTCCTGCTTGTGGGATGTGTGAATCATCCCCTGAGTGTCATGAGTTGCCCAGTGTCCTTATCCTTCCCTGTTCACAGGTAGGAAGAAAAGTTCTCTCTGGAAGCAGTTGCCAGTTGGGGATGTGCCCATGGGAGCAGCTGCAGAGCGTTCAGTTGAGATGCTAAAACCTGAAAGCTGACAGGAAGATCATCAGTACCTGAGTCTTAAGTTACAAACAGGTAGGGAAATAGGTGAGTTACAGTGTTTTGGCTAGAACAAGGTGTTGGATGAGATACTATGTTAATATGTACTGTGTGTGCTGCTGAATCTCGAGTATGGCTTTAGCAATTACTCAGGGGAGTTGCCTGACTGAAGAGGGAAATACAGCGGGTGATGTGGTGACAGATATCCTTTGCAGTGGGAAGTGCTTGAGATGCTTCTCCTTCACCTCCACTTCAAGAGTTTGATAGCTTATTAGCAGAGGCAGCTTTAGAAGATTTTTGATGATTGCTTTCTTCCTTAGGTTTTCATTTTTGAATAGAAGCTGTTATGATAGCTTATTTGTGCTATTAGCACTTTTATCTCGGGCTTGTTCTCTTTGTTGGTTTCTGAGCATGCTGTGATTAGTGTTTCTTGGTGAAAGTTTGGTTTGTCTTCCCAAGACAGGTTTGGAAAAGTTAACATAAACTTGCTTTAGCTGATTTGTGGTTTTCTTGTGTGTTGCTTCATGGGCTCCTGGGTGTTGATTCAAATACGTTGGCCTGGAAGAGGATGCAATCAGATGGATCATTCGAAGATAAAACTTGTGAGAGCACTACGAATCTCCATGAGGCTGTCTACGCCATTGACTTGAAAGGGAGGAAAGGCTCTTGGTTTGGTTTTGGTGTTTTGTTTTGTTTTTCGTTCCTTCACGGTATAGCTTGGGCTGTAGCACAGGATCTTGGCTTGTTTGTCTTTGTATGTTAGCATTAAAGTTTTTTTACTTACAAGTATCAAAAGGTTGGTTTTGCTTTGTGTATAATGTGAGGTATTCTGCCTTGGCTCCCTGGTTAAATGCATTTTAGGAATGGGCTCAAGACTTCTTGAAATACCCTTTTTTACAGACAGCTTTCCCTGCAGATGGTTGCACTGTTTCAGCTAAATCAGTTGAAGTGTGCACTGTGTGTTAAGGAGGAGTTTAGTTTTTCAAGCTTATGACATGTGATTTGTCATTCATTGGAATAATTTATCCATCAGTTTCTCCAGCCTTTCAGATAAGCTGTATAGTAATAATGCTGAGTAACTAATTTATGAGGTAACTGAATGTACAGAATTTTTTGCTTTTTCAGGGTCTCAATTTTCTATCATCTATTTACTCAAAATACCAGAAGCTTTGTAGCAGAATAACCCCCCCAAACTTCGTCTTTATTTCAGTTTCTTCTATTTTTGCTGTGTTGCATATGGTTTCTTGCGTACATATTCATACTCTTCAAGGGAAATGAAAATAAAGCTACTTGTATGTATTATTTGCTATGTGAATTTCCTAGAGCTTAAGTCTTCCTTTTAGCCTCCTTGCAGAAGAGCCTAAAACCTCAGCTTTTCTTGATTCGATGTATATTGAGGTCTAGAGGAAAACAGGGTATGCATGCTGTTGTCTTCTTTATGAGTTACCTTTCAACAGCTCTCACTTTGCAGTTTAGTGTATTAGTCACTGACATGGGTAGTTGTATTTGTACAGAAAGGTTGAAAAGTGATGGGCAGTATTAGCTAGCATGGGCTGTTAAGCAAAGACAGAGAATGTGTGGGTCGCATGCAGTGTTACCAGCTTTTGAAAAATGGGTTGAAAAAATGCAGGTACAGAATGTGGTAAAATACTCTGCTGCAGTACTTCTTGCTGTATTCTGTACCTGTCATTCTAAAATACCTTGTCGTTTTTAAGTTAATTTTGCTTAGGTGGATTGCCTCTTCAGCCTTTCAAGAAGCTTGGTCGTTCTTTGGTCTTGAATGCAAAAATGAGGCCTTGGTATCCTGTGAGGAAGACCCCTTTACAGTACTGTCACAGAGTGAGCAAATTGTGAATGTCTCTGGGTAATACTCAGTGTTGGCGTGGAACTGCTCAGTTATTTCTGCTCCCAAACCTAAGAGCAGCAGTAAAACTGGAGTATTGTGTGCCAGGGCTGTTTTTTGCATTCTAGTGTAAATGGAGAGCCAGGAAGAGCAAGGTAAAAAAATGGAATACCCTTCACTTGCCCTGATTGAGAAGGAAAGGCTGGAAGACCTACAGAGCCAGTTGATATTCCCTCCCGTTAGGAGGGCCAGAATGGAGTAATCTACGAATGGGTTTTAAGAGCAGGCAGGAGTGAAATGACAGCCTGTCTTAATCACTGAAGCTGTTAACATCTGTTGATTTACAGTGCAAGTTTCATTTCCTGAGCTGCAGTATTACTTTCTTTTGGGCCACTAGGAAACTGCATTTGTGAGGTGTGTGGCTAGTAGTCTTAGATTTCCACAGACTCTTCAACTCACTTTGGAAAGAATAGTTTTAACCCTTGTTGTGAGTGCATGTCAGAAACACTAAAATAAGGATCTGCTGCAGAGCTCAGAAAAGTTGTTTGTTAGACTAGATCTGCAGACTGACATTTGCATTGCAGTGATATCCAGACACTGCTTGTTTTCCCTGCTTTGTGGAGTCCTGAGGCCAGCAGTGAAATGAGAATGGTGTGAGGGGCATGAGCTTACCCAGAGCCTTTGCAGATGTGGACAGAGGAAATGTGATGGCCACTTAATAGTCAGTATGGAATGTGTGTGTGTATAAGATACAAATTGCATCACATGTCAGATGAGGGCAGAAGTCCCTTCCTGAGAGTAAGAAATAAATTGAAGCTGTGTCTTTGCCATAATTTTTTCTTTCTCATGTAGTTGTAGGTTAATGTAGCTTCCCTCTCTAATTTTTGAAGGTGGGTTGTACTGACGGTTTTTTGCTTACGTGATGACGTATATGGGGGAAATGACCTGTTTTGGAGCAGGGGCATCCAAGCACAATGCAAGGGAAGAACCTGTGGGTTTTTCTCACTGCAGTGAAGAGACAGGAATATGTTTGTTGCCCAGGAGCTGTTTGGTGAATGAAACCTTGTTCATCATTTGCCAGTTAAAACAGGTATATTCTGGTTCTTTGAAGTTACAGAACCTGCTAGTCTCGTATCATCCACCAGCGTCGCATCTGAATACCCTGGAAATATCATCTCTATCTCTGCAGTGCTTCAAGTAGTCTGAAGTTGATGTGTGGGACTGAGACCAGGAGGAGGTTAGTGGTGTAGATGGGAGGTAGGCTATAAGGTTTGTTTGAACACAACATTTGCACAAGATTAAATGGAGCCATAATGTTAAATCCACTTGGTGAAGCATGGGAACAAGTTAGGATTTGTCTAGATTGCTGAATATACACAATGCTTGCTGGCATGTGGTAGCTAGTCTTGATCACGCCCCTTGTGTAGACAAGTTATTGCCTTCTCATTTTATATCTGGGAAAAGCCTGGGTTTGATTTTTTGTTGTTGTTATTTTGTTTTGTTTTCCCCTGCAGGAAACTGTTAAAACTATGGCTAGCTTTGCTTGCCCAAATATTTTACATTATTTGATAAGGCAGGGTGACACTTGTCTCAAAAGCTCTATAAGCTAGTCCTTCATGTCCTCCCAGTTTTAAAACCACCTATAGCAGTTTTAGTTTTCCATTCTCAGGAAGTTGACATGTGTGGGTATGGGTGGACAAGGGGAATGAGACACAAAATGACCATGAAATGCTGTCCCTAAGTAATCATCTGCTGTCGCTGCTGGAGACAGAACTGGGCTAGATGGACACTGGTCTGACATAGCAGAGTGTTTCTTGTGCTTTCATTGCTCACTTTGGGCTGTGGAGCACAGGCCAGGTGTGTAAACTGGGTTTAGAGTAGCCAGGTGACTAAAATGCTGGTTAGTGAACATACCATTAGTACAGTTTCTCAAGAATACTGCCTTTTCTTGCAGTACGTGCTAAGGAAATACTGTTACTTCATTTTCATTGAAATAATTTGAATGTAATAGTTATTTTGATTCTTCTGTGATAATGGCACACTATAATTTATTTTCAACTTGGGGCATTGGTTCTTAGATGGCTTAGCCTCCATCTCTGAGGTAGATTTTTTATTAAAGATGTCTAATGTAAACAGAAAATGTTCAGAGTTTTGCAGAAAGAAATGTAAAGTGAAATAGTATATCTCATTCTTCAATTTTCACAGAGAACATTACTTATAATAAATATTGCTTAGGGTTAAAGTGACTTTTTGAAGCTGGGTGACTGAAGTCAGCTAACACTACCTGTTAAGTGGTTGAAAAGGGTATCTGAGTTGTTGAACTTCATACAACTCTTTTGGGAAATTTGGACACTTGAATGTTTATACAAGGCATTTCAAAATTTGAGCACTTTTTTCCTCTCAGTGGCTAGAGGTTCTTCTGATACCTCTACCACACAGTTGTGTGACAAGATAAAATGAAACTGTATTTTTCATGTCTTTTTGTTGTATGTACTTTCTGATGTTTAATGAAGAAAGAATTTGTAGGGTTTCTTTGTCATACCCAGCTGGGTGTTTATTTCAGTAAAACTTGAGGCGGTCTCAAACACATTAAGTTCCTAATCTCTTGCATATGACTGAAATCTGCCAAGGGGGTTCAGAAGTTCTGTAGGGAAGGAAAGAAGGGGCATGCATGTGCACAAACAGGGTGTGGTTGCATAAATCTCATTTCATGCTGAGAACACGTGTGATAGAACAGAACAAAAAGCCTTTTACTGTATGGCATTTCATGCTCTAATGGAGTTCTGTGTCGTCTGTGGCATGGATAGCAATCTGATAGGACATGGTGATGCTGGAGGCTGAGCTGCATTTGGCGTGGTCAGGGTAGCAAGAGAAGATGTCAGTAGGCAACACAGCAGGTGTAGTGTATATTGCTCTAGAGGCCTTTTAAGTTTTATGCTGAAGGAAACATTAGACTTTGTGTTTTATCACTGGTGCAGCATGGGCCAGTTTGGTTATGGGAGAGCAGATCTGTGCCATGAAATCCATTGCCTTGCTGTGATCCCACAGGAAGGTGAGCCCTGTCTTATCAGACTCGCACTATCTTGTCATTAGAGGAGATACTCTCATGCAGCCCTGAGCATATCCAATGGTCAGAAAAGATCAGGTAGGGGAGGATTAGTTAATCTGTTTAAAGATACTGTGGTCCTGAAAAAAATTCTTCTTCATTTTGCTGTAGCATTTAAGGACGGGTGAAACAGAATTGAAGAGCAAAACGAGACGCTCTGTTTCACCTACAACAAACCAGACTTGGATTGTAAAGGAGCAAAACAAGCTGGCAGAGGGAGCTGTGATATGCAGGAGAAGGTACTGTGGAAAGCCGCTGCTCTAGCAGAGACTGGGCTGCGTGTCTTCAGCCTGCCCTCAGTTTCCTGCCTGGTTGCCCTTCTGGTTCCTTGCTCTCATCCAGGCTTCTAGGCATTTTGGCTGCCCCCAGCAGGAGGGCTGTGAGACCAGCGAGGAGGATGTGCGGGTGGGGTGACAGGCACCTTTGACTTCCTAAGTTTTAGGCAAAAGGAAGCAATACATTAGTTTTGGGGAGGAAAGGGGTTGTGTTTAACCTTCAGTGAGGATTGAGGTCTGAAAGTCTTGTAACTGCGTGTCTCTGTGTAGCACTGAGAAAAGTGTATAAGCTTTCTCAGGATGCTGTAGTGACTAATGTAGGCAGCTTTCCTCCCAGACAGATGGCTATTGAAGATTGGCATCAGATATAATTAGCTTTCCTTTTGCATAGGTAAAAAAACTGAAGAGCATAATTCAGGGCTATGAGCTGCACTATAAGATGGATACCCGCTAAAAGTTTGCACTGCAGTACAGACTGTTGTGGTATCATTTTGTTGCTCTGGGTACACAGAAGTACATAAATGAACATGTGCAAACTTTTCTGCAAGGAGCTGAATTCTGTTACGGCAACTGACAGTTGCTCTGTGATGAATTCCAGTTCTGGGTTTACGTTGTTTAGCCGGTTCACTTGTTCTTTTTTTGTTATGAATTTGATTTCAGTTTTGTTTAAGGAAACACAATGAATGATACTCTAAATGCTGGACTCAGATGTACCTTCATCTGTGTTCCACTTGGGAAGCTCTACCTTACAAACAATTTTTTTTTTTTTTTTTTTTTTTTTTTTTTTTTTTACATTTTATGTGCGTAGACTCACTGGTAAACTTTCCCATTCAGAGAAGATGCCAGGACTTTACACATTGCTAAATGTTTCACAGGCCTACATTTTTCTACAGTGCTGTGTATCTTGCAGCTCTCAGTCCTCAGGATATACTATTTGGATATTCTATGTGGTAGTTTTTCCTTTCATATTAAAGAAACAAAACAGAGCACTAGAAGCCTTTAGGTGATCAGTTACAGGCTCTGATGCAAATGGTACAACATTTTTTTGTGTGTTCTAAAAGATTTTATGTCCACAGAGCATTCTAATGATTATGAAGCGGCTTATTAGAGCTTTTCTTACGGGTGGTTTTGTTGTTATTGTAAATAATGTATTTGAGCTTCACTGCTAAGAAAACAAAACTGTGTATAAAGAAGGCTTGTGAAAATAGTCTTAATGTTTACAATATTCATGTTTTTCCAGTTTGGCACTGTTAATTTGGGGTTAGTTTTCTGATGGTAGTTAGCACTGAAGTTTTATGTTCTGATTTTCATGATCCAAAGGCAAAGTCAATGCATTCATTGAGAGCACTGTGAAGTAAGGCATTAGCATTATCAGAGAAGCTGCTCAAACTGCTGGTGTCCTTCAGATTTCTCTGAGCTGGCAGCATCCCTGCTGTGAGAAGCTTCCAAGATTTTGTAGTAGTGTGGGGTGAGTGCTACCACTTACCTCCATTTTCCTTCCTTCCTGAATTAATTTAGCTTTACACTTTTAGCTTGTTTTGCTGCATTCCTGAGAATCCCAGAGCTCTCATCTGCACAGATGCTTTGCAGCAGATTAACTTGCAGAATTTGCTGGTGGGGTAAATTGCATCACAGACAGCTGGGGATTTAGGGGATTTTTTTGGTTGTTGGTTTGGGGCGTTTTTTGGGGTGGTGGTGGTAGGGTTCTTTTTTGTTTGTTTTTTTTTCTTTGGCAGTTGAGGCAAGACAGGGAGCAACACAACAAAAATTAAGAAATATATTGTGTTTGAGGCTCTGACTACAGACGTGTTTGGCATGTTATTTAAATGAGAATTTAACTGTTCAATTTTGTATGCTAGCTAGGTGCATGTTCACACCTATTTTCTGGGTCTCTTAATCCACCCAAACCTGCTTAATGTAACCTATTCCTTTTTAAAATACAGTGAAATATTGACAATAAAAATTACAGTAAAAAGCTGTGCTATCAGATGATGGCAGTCCTGGTGTATTTGAAATTTGTCATGACTGGGGTTTACAAATTGGCCGGGGTTTACTGTGAAAACTGGTCATACAAAAAGCACCTGTTTCTATTCAGGGGCAGATTCTGACACCATTACAGATCAGGATCGATCATGTAACAGTGAAGTGAGAAAATAATCTGATGTTCTTGGGATTTATTGTCAGTGTAGACGGGGGAGCGTTTAATTCTTCAGGTGCTGGTAGTGAAGCTAGTAAATCAGCTCTCTGTTATCTGTTGGGGAAAAAAAGGCAACAAAAAGCTTGCCATGTTTTTCCCCATGCCCTTGAGAGGCCTAATTTTGCTTGTGAGTGGCCTTTGGTTTTGTGGTTTTTTTTGTGTATTTAGTTTTCTTGGTTTTTTTGGAGATTTATTTTAACCTGTTGTTGAGATTTGTTCTTTGTTTCCCCCTAACTGACTGGTAGATTTAGTTTTATAATTCAAGCCATTTTAGTGAGAGCTGAGGTTAAATCACTAGCTCCAAATCAGCCAGGATGTTTTGGATATCCTAGGCATTGTTAGAAGACAAAGTGTGCCTTGTTTTAAGGTCGACTTAGTGAATGTAACGCATATAATAAATACAGATCAAATTTTCTGGTTGGACCTTTATTTGTTTAGATTGATCATAGTTCCTGGAGGAAAAAATGGTGAACCGGATAGGGTTTGTAACTGAACTGTTTTGAAACCTGACTAGTTTGCCTTTCTCCAGCCATTTCCATTTCCATTTTTTTCCATTTTTTTTCTCTCTGGGAAACGTAAGAAGGATTGCTGGTTTGACCTTAATCCTCTGACTCTGCAGGCACTCGTGGGCAAAGAACAGTGGTATGCATGAGTAACTGATTTAGTACTGGGTTGCATATATTTCTATTAATAATTTTCTGCTTTTTTTCAAGCATTGTGTAGTATTTCTGTGGTTTTGGGTTTTTTCAAAGGAGGTGAAGAAGCAAAACAACTCAAAATCATGATTCTTGCAGGAAGAGCAGCTCAGGTTGAGTGAAACATTTCAGTTGTGTAAGTCAAAGTATGAGAAGAAAATGGCCTGAACTCTGATCCCCAGAACATGTTCCATGGCTTGTTTATATTTCAGTCCCTTCTGGAAAAAGAGCTGAAGGAAAGGGGGAAACAGACTGGGAAGTAGCAGTGTCTGTCACCACAGCCTGCAGAAGAGCTGCATGGATTTATAGTACTCTTTCTTTCACTTATTATACAGACACCTATGATGTGTAATATATAAATAGCACCTAGCTTAGGCTGGCTAAAGCTTTAAAGGTTAATCTGGGAGAATGTAAGAGGGCTAGGAAAAGGTCTATCAGCAAAGGTTGTATCACTGACTTTGTGGGGGGGTTTAATACTTTTTTTAAAGATAAAGTTAGAACTGGATTTTTTATGTTTGGTTAAAGCTTTGGGAGTTGAGGAAGCAGAGCTATCTGTGCTCGGCTCATACTTGTGTTTGACTTTGCATGCACAGGTTAGCTTTGGACCAAACCCCAAATAATTGTTTATGTACTGCACTGCATCTCTGGCTGCTGGCCTTAACAGAACCCACTCTGTATTCCAAGTACATGGGAGGAAGAAGGAGGGAAGAGAAGTCAAGTGTGTTGATGGGAGGGCCGTAGAGAGTCAGGACAGGGAAAGCATATGGAAACGTCTGTTCCCAACTTCTGTGTGCCTTTGCATAAATTGTCTGCTTCTTGTCCTGCCTCATCTCAAGGCATGAAAACAGGCAAGAGGATGAGGCTGTGGACTTGATCTTACTCTTGATTGTAATTATGGGCAAGGTTTCTGGAAATTTGTGGTACTTAAAAAGCACCGGTGAGATGAAAATCCAGTAGTTATTATTCTCTTTCCCCTCAAATCTGTAAGTTGGATTTGGATCTATCCAGGGCTGACTTGAGTTAGCAGTGTTTAACTGTGTGTCCATTATTGAAATGAGTCCTAAGCCATCTTGGAACATTAAAGGATATTGTTTTCTATCTTGGAGGGAAAAAATAATTAAAAACAACATTTAACAGATGAAAAATATTCATCCAGTTATCTCTTTTCTGTGCTTGCAGTTTTGTGTGTCTGTACCATGCCATGGAGCATGCAGTCACCTTGAGCTGGTGCCAGGAATCCACACTGCACTGTGATAATCAGCCAAAATACTAGCTCAGATCTCTAGGGTGGCATAGCAACCCTGTGATAGCCCCAAGCTGGAGGTGACACGTTCTGCCTCTCAGCAGGGCTAAAGAGCTCAGCCTCAGACAGTTCATGGAAACTGCTCTGGTTTGAGGACCATTTCAGTGGTACCCAATGCCTGTGGTCCCTTGTATTTTGCTCACCAGGATTTTCTGGCAGGATGCACTGGCTGATGCTCTGTGCTTCTGGTTTTCATCTGTGGAGCTAGTATTTCATGTTAGTTAGAAGTGATGTGAAATTTTGCATCAGTAGGCCCAAAAGTGATACCTCTGTGAAACAATGCCCGTAATTGTGGTGCCTCAGAGAACAGGATCACAGCATTTTCTTTTGCTGCAAAATTGGAACCTGTTTCAGTAAGCTTTAAAAAGCTTTTCACTTGACCTAGGCTTGTATACATGCCTTTTTGCTCTCCAAGAAAGTCTGATGAGTGCATGCAGCCTCTAATTTCTTTTCGATTCTGTCCCCACTGCGGAGTATATGTGAGAGCTCCTGGGTCCTCAGGCAGAAGGAGGGAAGAAAAGGGAAAAGGGCATTAACCACTAAACAGATGACACCTTATTTTGTGCAGTAAGAACAAGAGAGTCTGACCATGGTGATGAGACTGTAAGTCAGGACATGCAGGCCTTTTGCAGCTTTTGCCAAACCCTCTGTATTGATGATGTGTTGTCTTTGAAGGCTACAAACTTGTGTTTTTCTGATCTTGTTTGATCTGATGAGGTGAGAAGGTATGGGTCTGGAGATAGGGTTTGGAGAGCTTTAGCTGCTATGTTGTCCGCTCTGCCCAAAACACAAAAGGTGAACTGTGCTTGTTTTTGCAGCCTTTGGGAAGGCAGCTAACCTTCCTCTTCCACCAGATGTGCTGTCTAGGTAAATTAGTATTAGGAGGGGGTGAAAATACGATAGATTTAACTAGACTTGAATCCTTATCAGTATCCTTTAGCCAAAGGATATGCTTGTGTGGGAAGAGTTTCTGAGATGGTGTAAATACATCTGCATAGCCACAGAAGAGGGGAAGTGATGGAGGAATCTTGTAGACTCTGGGAAAAAGCAAACTGAAATAGCAATCATCAGTGAAAAATACTAAGTTGCTTTTTCATTTTGCTTGGCCCAACAGGCAGTTTTGCTCTGACGAACAAAATACCAGTGTCTATTATTGAAAGGCAAAAATGGAATAAAAGAATCCTAAATTGTCCACAAAGTAATAAATGTATTGCTGTCTCTTGTGGTACAGAATATGTTTCACCATTAGTAGGATGATGAACGGGAGGGAGACGAGCACTTGGACCCTAAAACCAATCTATTGCAGCCTGTCCTGAAATACTGCACAAGGTCAAAAATGGGGACAGCTCTAGTTTGTGTCTCCACAGTAAACTAATGTCAACAGGCTACACTTCTGGCTGTAGGAGCTGATAAAGAACCAAAATTGACTAAATGTATTAAACATCTCTACTGCTGTGATGTCATATCTACTGGACATTATTGCTTGCTGTTAGGTACTTGGAGAAAAGGTTATCTTGATGTTTGTCATTAGGCTTGCTGCAGTATTTGGACAGGGAGGAAGTGATGGGGAAACACTGGAAACTTTCCTTAACTGAGAGAAGTTGTGTTTGGAGAAAGACTGTAGTTTTTTTTCAGATACCTGCATGCTGTGGAAGTAAAATGGGTAGTTTGGTGTGCTCTTGAAGAGAAAGAAGGCATCAGTTTTCATAGACAGCAAATGATTCCTCTACTGCTTATCCCCATGTTCTTGGAAGACATTAGGGCAGAAAGTGTCTTAGTTGCCTCTGCAGGGAATAACTTTGGCAGCAGTTACATGTGTGTGTGGTGTGATGCTGACAGTCCTTAGTGACATTTTGACACAGTAAAATCTTAGGTTTTCTTAGTGTCATGGCTTGTGCAGGTTTTCAGGAACAGGAATAACTGCTTTGGCTTGGTGTGGGGCAGGACAGGTTAAAAAGAACCTTTACCAATTCTGATGCTGCTAAATGTACAACTTCAAAACCAAGTCTGTGTGGTTGGAGAGTTAGAAAACTAGTTTTAATTCTGAGCCACTTTACTAGGATAACCCAATACATCTTGCTTAAACAATATTTCTGAGGACTTCTTGTTTCTTAAACTGAAATCAAAAAGAACATTGGAAATGATGAGAATTTCAGATGCATGGGAGTGAGGGAAGGCACTAGATTGGCTCAGCCACTTTAGTACCTTTTAGATTGTGTGGCAGGGTTGTTGTGTAGTCCCTCTGCAGCATTCCCTTCTGAAGAAGGGGAGCATTAATGAACAATGCAATTAGGCACATACTTAGAGCAAGAACTGGAAGAGTGAATGATGAATAGTGTTTAGATTTGGCAGAAGAAATGCATTGGTGCCATAATGTCCTCACGTTTTGCAGCTTAACTTGAGAAGGATGATGATGTGAGAACTCCTTCCTCGGTTATCCTTTTGCTGCATGGTTGTTTCACCAGGTATGTGCTACATCCTGCTACATACCAAAAGGAAGCAGTGCTGCAGGTCAGAGTCTCAAACTCACAAAATACTGACTACATCTTAAAAGTTCTGATGTTTCTTTTTAAACTTTTATTAGTTTATGTGCTTTTTCTGCTGTCCCTTTAAATTTTGAGGTCTGCTCAAAGCATATTTTCAAGCTCACTTCCTCCCCCACAACTACAAGGGCCAGGAATCAGAGATCCCAGTGAGCTGAAATTTTCAGGCTGTCACTTAATGGCAGCAGCCAAGAATTTGCATTGTCTTGTGACAGTTTATGGAGCTGAGATTGTTTTAAACTGTGAGGTATTTAATTTAGTAGCAACCACTTTATAGTTAAATACTTATTACCACTACTTCAGTAGTAGTCAAAGGTACTTTACAAAATAAGTAGGACAGATGGAAAAGCTTCCTGCATCGTGCTATTAACACTAGTAATTTTTAAGGAAGAAAGGAAGGCTTATGAGCGTTACGAAAGAAAGGTGATGGTAGTGTGGTCATTTGATTGCCCAGTCCAATAGCTCCTGCAGGATTTAATCTGTGGCATGACTGCATCAACTGCAAGTGTAAGTTGGAAGATAAGCAGAGGGTGTGAGATAGTGGCTCATAGCAGATACCACACTGTACTAGAGTAAAGACTAATTGTAAGTAATGATGTCTCTGACAAGGAGGGGGGTTCCCAGCTTCCACTGAGGGAAAAAATAGTAGCCTCAGGTCTTACATAGTTAGACTCATTTGGGTCTATGATTATTTTCTGGTGGATTGATGAGAGCTTGGGGGGATCTGTCTGTCAATAGGAGATGCAGGCTGATCTCTGAGGTTGTCTTAATGCTGTGACAGAGTCAGTCTTGTCTAATTCTGTAATTGTAACTCTGTCCTCTGGGAGAGGCAGGAAGTTGACCCACAGAAGTTAGCTTAGATTGCTATTAAAAAAATGCCCGTGAATTTTTTGCAGCACTTACGTATCTCATTGTTTGCTTTCAGAAAAGTGACCAGCTGACACCAAGATCATCAGGTGTGGTCATAGTGGGTTCCTTGGTCCTTTCATTGTGTAGATTGCTGTAGGGTTTTAAGAAAAAGGAAGGAATTGAATAGTTGAGTTCCAGCTTTGTCTTCCTTGTTTAGCTTAATTCTGATTGACATTGACCTAAGGGAGGGAGCCATGCCTTTGTCACTTGGGTTGATGGGCTTAAATCAAGCTGCTGGCTCTTGTGTTGAAGTAAATAAACTGGAATGGAACTGCTGTTTTCCATCTGAACTGTCTTCTCAATTCCCTATTTTCTTGCATCTCTGACTGTGGGAATTTTCTAGTGCAATATTTGTGTTGTAGGAGTTTGTTTCCCTTTGATTAACTTTCTACAACACTCAGCTGTTCTAAAATAGGAAGGAAGAGCTGGAAGATGCTGTCATCATTAAAAACACACCCAGAATAATTTCTTCTGTAAGCAAGGCAATGGTTCTATTTACTAAACCAGATTAAGAAAGACTGTCCTTCTTAGTGAAGACTTTCTTGGCTACAGACCTTTCTCTCAAACACAGAATGAAGCCAGGCACTGGGGGATGGGATGGTGAGAAGATACTTACATGATAAAAGACCATTTGATGTGTCTAAGGGCTGAGTTAGGTAAACTCTTAATGATTTGTTGTTTGGAGCTGGTGTAGACCCATTATCACCTGTGTGCTAGGCTAAGTGTCCTACATGAAACACTGGAAGTTGTTACAGATCCTTTATGATCCTGTTTGAAATGATGCTGCCTTCTGTTCTTGAGTTTCAAGGATTTTTTTCCCCAGGTTGTATGAGTATTTTTGTAACTATTTTGCAAATGGAACAATTTCTTTCCTCCTCTGTGAAAAATGCTTTTATGAATAATATTTTTGATTTTTAATAGATCCTTTATGGGCTGCTTTTCCTTGTCTTTTCTCTGTTTTGTAGCTTGGTCTGACTCTTCAGCAAGGTTCTTTCTTAACACTGAAGTCAGCAAAATCAGCAAGTTAATCAGTTGCTAATTTAGCAACTTTATCTGAAGAGCTGGTTATGTTTGGTTTAACTGAAGTTTTAATTGATTGAATTAGGGAGTAAGGATAAACGTTTTAGTGGGATGTTTTGGCAAACCTTTTCAAAGCAGGAGGGGGTAAAAATACTAATAGTGAAAGGAAAAAAGCTACTAGAGAGTGCAGTGTCTTTTTCAAGTAAATAATAGCATCACTTAGGTTGGAAAAGATCATGGAGTCCAGCCATGAGCCCTGCCCTGCCAGATCCACCACTCAAACATGTCCTCAGGTGTCACATCTAGGTATCTTTTAAATACCTTCAGTGATGGTGGCTCAACTACTTCCTTGGGCAGACTGTTCAGTGCTTGACAACTCCTTCAAAATTTTTTTCCCTAATACCTAATTTAAATGTCCACTGATGAAACTTGAGGCTGTTTCCACTTGTCCTATCACTTGTTGCCTGGGAGAAGAGTCCGACCCCTCCTTGCTACAAATTCATTTCAGGTGCTGTAGAGAGTGATAAGGTCCTCACTAAGCTGCTGCTTCTTAGACACTTCACCAGCTCTGCCCTTCTCTGGACTTGCTCTGGCACCTCAGTCTCTGNGGCAGACTGTTCAGTGCTTGACAACTCCTTCAAAATTTTTTTCCCTAATACCTAATTTAAATGTCCACTGATGAAACTTGAGGCTGTTTCCACTTGTCCTATCACTTGTTGCCTGGGAGAAGAGTCCGACCCCTCCTTGCTACAAATTCATTTCAGGTGCTGTAGAGAGTGATAAGGTCCTCACTAAGCTGCTGCTTCTTAGACACTTCACCAGCTCTGCCCTTCTCTGGACTTGCTCTGGCACCTCAGTCTCTGTCTTGTAGTCAGGGGCCCAGAACTGAACGCAGGATTCAAGGTGTGGCCTCACCAGTCCTGAGAACAGAGGAGTGAGTGATCTCTTCCCTCATCTCACTGGCCATACTCTTGCTGATCCAGACTAGGGTGTAACTGACCTTATTGGCCGTGTGGGCACACACTGGCTCATGTTCAGCAAATGTTGACCAGCACTCCCAGGTTCTTTTCTACCAGGCAGCTTTCCAGCCCCTCTTCCCCCAGCCTGTGGTGCTGCTTGAGGTTGTTGTGACCCAGACGGAGGAGTTTGGCTTTGCCTTGTTGAACCTCCTCCAGTTGGCCATGGCACATTGGTCCAGCCTGTCCAGATCCTTCTGCAGAGCCTTCCTGCAGTCCAGCAGATCAACACTCCCACTCAACTTGGTGTTACCTGCAAACTGACAGGGTGCACACTCGATCCCCTTGTTCAGACTATATCTTTTCTTTAAGAACTTTAAACAGGACTGAGTCCTGGGAACCTCACTGCCGATTGGCTGCCAGTTGGCTGTAACTGTTTGCCACCTGTGTTTGGGCTCAGCCAGCTTTTTACCTAGTGGAGAGCACACCCATCCAAACCATGAGCAGGCAGTTTCTCCAGGAGAAGGATGTGGGAAATGCTGTCTAAAGCTTTACAAAGGACTCTGTACACAGCATACACAGCCTTTCCCTCATCTTCTGTGCAGGTTACCTTGTCATACAAGGACATCAGGTTGGTCAAGCCAGACCTGCCTTTCGTAAACCCGTGCTGCTGGGCCTGATCCCTCACTTGTCCTGTGTGTGTCTTGTCATGGCACTGGAGATTATGAGCCAGTTGCTGTTAATGACACTTGGCTGATCCAAGTGGATGAGTTTTCCTCTATTTTTGGAGTTTCAGAGAAAAACTTACTGAATTACTGCAAAAACTTAGAGATTGCTCTAGAAGTTGAGAGTGACTGTCAAGACAAATTTGCAGTGACCCTTCGAGTTGAGGGAATTGGAGCTGTAAAGCGGCAGTGCTGCTTCCCAAAGAGAGTTGAAAGATTGGAATCGTAACAGCTACAGTCTAAGGAGTATTTCTTCAGAGCAGAGCAGGATAGCCTGTGGGATATATTTAAGATTGATAGATTTTACCTGGTTCATTGCATGGCTTTGTTACTGGTAGGTACTGTTATAAAACCACATCTCTAACTCTAGAATTAAACTCTGGTGAAAGATATGAGTGGAAAAAATAAGGAAGTAGTGGGTTGTTGCACTCAAGTAATCACGGCACTGTTAGGGGAGAAGTGGAATACTAGAAGGCTGTACCTGTCAAGTAAATTTCCATGATAACTTGTGGCTGGAATGGCTATTTTGGACTTTAACAAGATTAAGCAACAACAGTTCATTCATAGCTACTGAAAAGGCTGCTCACTGTGTAAGATGTGAGTGATACAGGACTTGATTTTCCTTGAGTCTGTCCTGCCAGCTACATGAGTTTCTGATATTTCTGTTTTTCTTTTACTAGACTGTGCAATGAGGTGAAAACTCTGTTTGAAAAATGGGCACTTTCTCTGATGTTTCTCCATAATTTCACAAGTTCAATAGATGGGGTCCTAACTTTTCATCCTCATTTTGCAATGTTTGAAGATAACATTTTTCTGTTGTTTGACTGATGAAGTTTGGCTTGTGTCAGGAGCTGAAGACTGCAGGCATAAACAGATAGTTTTGACACTTAGAGCTGCACTGAAACTGGACTTTAAGAAGATTCAGTGATCCTAAAAAAAGCGATAAAAAGTTGTGGCAGCTCACACCCTGTTCTGTTTCATCAGCATCAGCCTATCTGCCTCCTGCACTTGTGCCAATGCTTGTTTAACTGTGCAGTTATGGAAACTGATAGTGCATGGCACAAGAAGCAGGAGAAGCATAGGTACAGCTATAAAGGCAAGCTGGTTTCTTTGGTCTGCCCGTGGCAGAAGAGTTGTATTCTTGTATGGCCTCAACGAGAGCCTAGAGTGAACCCATGCTTCTCTGCAGAGTACACACATGTGGTAGGTGCAAAGCAGCATTTAGCTCCTGGCACTGGGTCTTTGTGTGAGGAAACTGATGTGGAGGGATCACCTGTCAGACTTGTGGTGGTAGACAATGTCTGTAATAACAATAACTTCTCTTTTGTAGGTTCCAGATGCTTTAGAAAATGCTGATGCATTAATCTTGTTTCAGTTTCTTTTTTTGTTTTTATTATGTTTCAGGTTTATCAGTCATGAAACGAATTCTTCTGGCTTTTATCCTGGCTGCTGCTGTTATGTATGGTATCCTGCATGGAAATCTGTGGAGAAATAACTTCTACTGGTATGGTGATGGTTTGTTCATTTAGAGTGCAGATACCTCATGGTTGTATGAGAGATGTGGCTGTGAGTGTGTTGCTCTGTAAGTGTTTACTAGTAATCATCATAAGTGATTACTACTCTGTGTGTGTTCTGTGGTTAAGGTCTTTTGGTACTCTGAGGGAATCAATATGATTGTTCTGTCCTGTCACCTGTTCTCGTGTGTCACTTTCAAACCTGGTAATTACTTTGAGCCTGGTTGTATGGAGAGGTCAGGACCTCTGTGTTAGGGAGCCCCTCTGAGGTTCATGAGAATAGGTGTTCAGGTGAGGAGCTACATGAAGTGCAGAAATAAGGTATCCACATCTCCCTCCACTCCGTGTGGATTTAGTGTTTGTTCTATTAAATGTCTAATAAGTGATGTGGAAGAGGGCTTCTCCACACATGGGAATAACTGTAGGTGCAGGGGGCACCTTTTGAAAAGCTGAGATTTGTTGAGGCCCAGCAGCAGCCCTTGAGGGCAGTGAGGCTTCACTGTTTCCAGGCTCACAGGACAAGTGGCTTGGGACCTAAAATTTGGGGCATTTACTTGAAGAAGTTGAATTTCCATTGGTCTTAGCACAGCTGTGACCAGGACTGAGCAGAGTGTTACAAAGATAAGTGATAATTTTTTCACGTAGCAGTTAATGTGCTACCTTTATCTTGTTTATGGTGTACAATTAATACAAATAGCTTTCTGTTGTGGTTTCTGTTTACAGCAAACCACAGTGTTTGTGACATTTCCCTTTTTGCAGGATTAGCTTTTATGGACAGACTTCCTCTGTGAGGGCTTCTCCTTCCTATGTGACTAGTGGAGTTACAATCAGTTACGATCAGTAAGTTCAGCAGTTGAGTATTATTGTGGTGGGGTTGTTGGTGGTAATTGTTTTGGATAGGTGGGAGGGATTGAGGCTAAAATCTGTAGCCTTTGTCCGTAGGCTCCCTGCTCAGCTGTACAGTTGGGTCCAGTGGCTGCTTCTGTTACAAACACAATGGTAAGGTGTCTGTCAGAGAGGAGTTTGTCCGTGTTATGTTTCCAGTGTTTGTTTAATATTTATGGCCACTTCTAATAACTGTCTCTAACAAGCAATGAACTGTTGGAAGAACATTGGCTTACAGTTTTCAAATCTCTGCAATTCTGAGTTATACCTGAATAAAGTTAGCACAGCTTGGTGGCAACTTCAGTGCTTAAAACTTCACTAAACCAGAGCTGTGTTCCACTTGTGTTCAAGTGTGTGTATAGGCAGCTCTTGTGCTTGTGACTTCTGCAGTTAGATTTGTGGGACTAATGAGCACCTATGCTAACACTTGGCAGCAGACCTCTCTTCTCTCTGAAACTGTCCTGCAGAATGCCATTTGTGAGGCTGATGCTGGAAAGCAACGAGGTGGCCAACTGATAAGATTTCACAGGGTGCTTTTTCAGCGTCGGTATTCATGTAAGAACTTGAGGTCACCAAAATCAATTAATCTTAATGGTCTCTTTGGCTTGTGGTTCTAATGTGGTGGTTTCATACTTCTATCCTTCATGCAATCCGGAGGCACATGTTGCTCACACTGAACTTTACCTTCCCTTCTGGGTTTCGTATTTGTGATTAATTGGGCTGAATCTCCAAGTTGGGAATTTGCTTAGAAGTGTAAGTCTTAGCCTTAATACATGTGGAATGCCTTATCCCCAAAGAAACTAATTTTCCTTAAAGTACCATATTGCCTTCTCCAAACAAGACTTTGTCTCCTCCCTGAGGAGTGATGGGGATGCTATCTGGAATGGCTGCAGGGGTGATTGGGCCCAGGAGTCCTGCTTCTCTGGAGGTTGGCCTCACTTTTGATTATGCCTGCTTTGATACTTGCTGAGCAAGGGAGGTCACAGCCCCTTTGGAGCAGCAGTGTGAGATAAAAGCCTTTACTAGTAAAAGTAATTGTGCGTAATAAGAAAGTTTCATCTCTCTCAGGGGGACATAGTAATGAAATCTTGGTGTGATCTTAACTCAGTAATCAGCTTTTACTAATTTGATTTGTTCAAGTTTCCCTATCTTGTTTCTGCTACCCATTCCTGGTCTTGCTATTTATTTGGAATTGGTTTTTTTGCAGGCTACCGCCTACGGCTGTAGAGAGGAGGAATGCACTGGACACTTGTCTCATGAAACCAGCGTTTGAATCTTTACTGGGGTGAGTCCTCTGTGGGAATTGAGGGGAAGGGGAAGGAAAGGCTATGCTGATTGATTCAGGTAGAACTGGGATATTTACACATTTCGGAGCCAGTGTTGAGTAGTGCCCTGAGAGAGCTTGGAAAGATTAGACCATGTCCTGGCTGGAAGGAGTCTTAAAACTCTGCACAAAGACCTCATGGCTTTTTTTCCCCTGGTACTTCTTGTATATAAGAAAATGTGGCTATAATTTTAATGCTGTTGTGGGTTTTAAAGCACATAGAAGCATGTAAACTTCATGCCACCCAAAGCAGACCTGTAGTCTTTGAGTTTTGGTAAGCTCCTGATCCAATGAGGTGATCCTGTTTTCCTTTCCCATGGACTGTGCCCAGGCTGTCTGTGTGTTGGGTGCAGAAGGGTAGCTCTAGTGTTCAGCAAAGGGGCAGGAATGGACTCAGAGGTACACAGCAAGAAGAAGGTATGTGCACAGCTAGGACAGTCTCACTCATTTCTGTAGCTTCTTTATAGAGATAGTTTCCATGAGCTGAAGATCTCTTCTGTGCACTTTGGTAATAGCCTGGGGAGGTTGAAAGGATTTCTAGCCTCACAGAATTATTTATTGGGAAGGAACCAGAGCTAGAAGAGCTAGAACTAAGCATCTTTTCTCAGTAGGTAAATTATTTATTCTGTCTGAGCTTACCAGCTGCTTCTGAACAGCACAGCAAGTTACTAAATTTAAATCGGTATTTAGTGCATCATGTCTCAAAGCTAGCTGGTCTTGCTTAGTTAAGCTATGGCCCATTTCTCAGTGTGTGGGCTGTAGTGTTTTGGTTTTGGGGGTTTTTTCCCTTCTTACTGTCAGTGTCTTCTGAATACATAGAGCTTAGAGAATGAGATAGTTGATTTGGGAAACTGAAAGAGCAGGTTTTCTTAACAGCTGTTAATACTCTTAATGGACAAACAAGTCATGCTGACTGGGGTTTTTGTGATTAACATTAGGTTTTCTAATGACTGTATACTTCTGTGTTAACATTGTAATCTAAGACCTGATATGCAGGATCATTACAAAGTCAACCAGTACACTGAGTGTGTGCTTAGTTAATTCAACGGTGAAGCCAAGGGCATGGTAGCACCTGATATGTTTGTGTCTGTTGTTCACTCATTTTGCTGGACTTGGCAGTAAAAGTCCCTTCACTACTATGAGAGACTGTTTTCTGTGGTTCCTGTCTTTTGACAAAAGAATTGACCCATTCTTTTTAGTTTGACACTTACAAGGTATAATGCCATCATGTTCTAGTTTGCAGGAAGAATGTGCTTTTGAAGCAAGCCTCCTTGTGATCCCGACACACCGTGCTTCTCATCCCAGGATGGCCCTGGTGTGAATGCACTGGAATCCTTTCACACTTCTCCTTAAGCCAGAAGATGCACTGCAGGAGCACAGGCCATGTGCTGCAGCTGCTAAGGGCTGGGACCCTACTAGAGTTAGTCCAGAATATAAAATACCCAAGATGCATGTAATGTGGACATGAGAACTCCATATTGTTTTGCTGCATGGATACATCCCTGTTGCCCCAAACAACTTACTAATGTCAACACACTTATATAGTGCCACTTGTTTGGAATAGGAGTGCAGATCAAATCAGGAGATTGTATTTTGAAGTTAAAACACCTTGCTTCAAACCCTGTTCTTCCTTATTAAATTGCCATGTATAATAATAACTCTTAATTTTCCTTGCTATCTCTATTATGTACTTTTCAAACCTGAAGTTTATCACGGTCTTCTTGGGTTATGTATTCTCTTAAATACGTGGTCTTGTGGTGTAAGCTTTGAGTCACACTATTTTAGTGAGTCTATATAAATTGTACAAATAGACAAGTTTTTTATCTCACTCTCTGCCTATATTTTCTGTTACAAGATCTTCCCCTTCTCTGTCATCTGTTTGCTTTCCCTGTGTTCATAGATTTTCTGCCTTTAAAAATGGATAATACGATAAAAATGGTAATAGTAGGATAGAGTTTTTTACAGAGCAATTGCACGACTTACTGGCTTACGCAGGTACATCCTGTGGGTTTTGAGATTTCTTTCTTTTTTCCTTCATCAGTGTTGACAAAATATACCCGTTCCTGTGCGCTAATGATTTTATCAGAGTGGCAGAGTTCCAAGGGAGCAATAAGTTTGAACTACCTTATGGAATAAAGAGAGCAGGTTTGTATTTCCCATGTACCTTATTTTTAATCAGAAATACCTAAATGGCTTGTAAAGCCACCTGAATCTCTGGCCATGATCTTTCCTGTGCACTGATGCTAATCCTTTTGGGGTGTCTAGCAGTGTCTTAATGGTTTTGTTTGGTCCCTCTGACCTGACACTTTCCTGTTTCTAACAAGTAAAACATTGAGTTGAGGTTGCCCTTCTTAGCAGAGGAACTCCAAAAAGGTATGAGTGAGGAAGAGTGGACCTTATTCAGTTTCCTTCTGTTTGTATATGGGCTGGAGTGCTAAAGATACTCAGCTATGCTTTGGTAGGGGAAATAACGAGTCAATGTCATGGGCTTCAGTCAGCACACCTAAACTGGTTGGAATCCAGAGTCCTACTTAGGCGGAAGTCCTCAGGTTTAGGTGGCTACATCAGGGAAATCTTCCTTTTACTGTCCTGGTTTTGACTGGAATAGAGTTAATTTTCTTCTTAGTAGGTGGTACAGTGCTGCGTTTGGGATTCAGCATGAGAATAATGTTGGTGACACATGAATGTTTTAATTGTTGCTAAGTAGTGCTTACTCTAAATCAAGGACTTATCAGTTTCCCATGCTCTGCTAGAGGGCAGGTGCACAGGAAGCTCAGGGGAGGATTGCCAAGGCAACTGACCCCAGCTGGAAAATGGCTGTTCTGTGCCCTATAACTGGCTCAGTACTTAAACTAGCAAGAGCTTGTCCAGGAGGGGCTGGTTGCTGCTTGGGAACTGGCATCAATCAGTAGGTGGTGAGCAGTTGTATTCTGCATAGCTTATTTTTCTTGGGTTTTATTCGCCTTTTTCTTTCCTTTTCCATACACATTTTACCTCTTTCTGCTTTGCCTGCCTGTCAAGTGGTGGAGACTGAGTGGCTGTGTGGCACTTACTTGCCATCTGGGGCTAAACCACGACACTGAGCTGGGTGCTCCTGCCAGGGAAGGTGTCACAGGGGCCCGGAAGGGGGAGTTTATGACACCGCCTGGCTGCTGGACCTGTGGAAAGGTTTGCTGGTGCATTCCCACTGCCCATGTTGGTCAAGCCAGAGTAAATAGGGCCGACACCCTAAGGGCTTTAGCCACACTTTTGGAAAAGGTTATAAAGTCTCAAATTTCAGAGTTTCTAACAACAGCAATGCACCTTCTTAGTCTGGGCTTTAGACTTTTGATTTGCCCTCCATCAGTGGTAACAGGGATGGTGTATTTTCTGCACTTCAGGGGTTACAGTGAGGAAAACTACATTTGGGAATGAGTTGATTTCTCCTCTGAGGCAAATTAAGTGTCCAGCAGGAGCCTGCCACCAGGGGTGGGCTGGAAAGGTGCCTCTGTCCAGCTTTGCCACAGGCTGGGTTGATGTCTTCTCCAAAGATACATAATGCTGTTACTGTCCCTGGCTGTATGAACCCTCTTGAGTCAGCTGACGGTGGGTAGAAGAAAAAACAAAGTTAGTTAGGATGTGGATCTTGGAAATTCTTCCAGTTCTTATTTACTGTAACTAAGATTTTTTTTTTTTTTTTTAAATACAAATCTCATGCTATTTTGTATTTTGAGGCAGAAAAAACTCAGGAGCTGTGATAAACCTGAATTTCTTTGGCATCATTCCACTAAATTCCAAGTGTTCTTACTTCCATGTTTTTATGCACAGTGCACTACTGTGTTTAAAAACATTGTGGTCAGGGTGACATGCTTATTTTTGTATTGCAAATACTGAGTGTTTTCATTGATCCTGTTTATATTTGCTTTTTAGAGCAATTTTTTCGTTTAGCTCTGTCAAGACTGCAAAACTGTGGCCTTTCCGGTGAAGAAGACAGGTGAGATGGTTTATTTGCTACTGTTTCTATTAGTTGCATTTTTAATACTTAGTACTTACCTGAAAAAGAATGTCTGTGGTGTTGTCCTAGAATTGCTCAAGTTTGTTAACATATGGAGCAGACTGACCGGGTCCAAGCAGTGTGTAGCTGATTGCAAGGTTTAAGTAGGCTTGGTTTTACGCTTCAGTAGCACCAGCATGCAAGAAAAATTATTTTGTGAGGGAGCTTTAACTTAGATTTCCTTTTATAAGTGTGTTAGAAACTTGCCTGCTGAATGCAATCCCATTTTCCTGTAGTATCTTTTTATACTTAGATTGAATGTGAACTCCTCTTGCAAATTCAGTGAAAGATGGAGAATGTTTGAGATAAGTAGGTGCAAACCAATGTCTGCTTCTATGTTCCTACATACGCTCAACTTCCTTTCCTTGTGGATGAGGGAGACCTAGGAAGACAGGAAAGGCTGTCTGTCATTTTGGGAGTAACAAGGGTGTGGCATGAAAGGGAGCATGCCTTAGATAACTTGCTTCCCATGGATTAGATAGATTAAATTAGATTAAATCTTTAATTATAGATTAAATCTCTTGTTGGAAGCCACATCTGCCAGGAGGTTTGGTTTTGTTTTGAAGGGCCTTTGTATTCAGGCGTCTTGTTTTTTGCTTGGCTTTTGTTGGGATTTTTTGCAGGAAGGGTTGGCAAGTAGACTAAAGTCCTGTGTTCAGAGTGATGCAGATGACTCCTTAGGTTTGCAGTCTAGCAAATGGGCTGACAACCTGCCAGATGTGATGTTAATATACAGACTTCTTAATAGAGTTGAATGCATATAACGCTGAGGTTGGCTGTACTTGTTTTTGTTTTTTAATTACAGAGATTGTACAAGATTGCTGCTGTTGAAGCCAGATATCAGCATCGCAGTTCAATTAAACTTGGGTGGAATATGTTCAAACTTAAGAATTTAATATACAGGTTTTTTTTCCCTACTGTACTCCTTTCTTTCTGTTTTGTCTGTTTCCAGGATATTCAGGTTTACTCTTAAGGAAGGAAAAAAGTAAAACACTGTATTTTCTATCAGGAGTGTGATAATGGGGTAAATTTATACAGAATTGGCTGACAGAAGCTGCTCTTTTGTGTGGAGTTTGAAGGAGAATGCCAAATGTTGTATTAGAAATTCCCTGAAACCATAAGTTCAGGACCATAATTGTTTGTGCTGTAAAGCAGAGATGCTCGTGCCTTTTAAATGGCAATGCCTGTCCTGTAGATGAAAAGTGAGGAAATTGGTATTCATCCTTTGAATGTAGATTCTCTGAGATGTAGATACAGTAGATATAGTATTAGTATTATATTCTTAGAGTATGTAGATATAGTATTCTGGGAAGTATGCTTAATTTTATTAAAAGTAACGTACTTAGTGATACTGAAGCAAAATGAGAGCTATTAATATTTAATAGGCAGTAATATAAACAAGCATACAATTACTTCATACAATATATTCTTTCTAGATCCATCAGGTTTTGTGTACAGCAGTCTTAGGGCCTGAATCACTGTAGTCGAGAAGAGTTTTTACACATGTATTTCACTGAGATATGGTGGCTTTTAAAAGTGAAACCCTTTAAGGAATTGATGCAAGCAACATTCTCCAGTAATACAGAATTATTAGGCAGCTCTGTAACGCTGTTGTCCAATTCAGCCTTCTTGGTAGAACACAAACCAGATTTCCCTATAAACCAGATTTCCCTTTTTTAAGGCAGACAAATACTAGGCTAGATAAGAAGGAGGTCTGTGGTGCTTATATAGCTGTATTTGTTTACCACTTAGCTCGCTCTGTACAGATTTACCTACGAAGGTTCTTTTTTCCAAACAGTGTCAGTTTCCAAACTTAGCTCAAATTCTCGCTGGGTAAAGGTGTAGCTCTCCCACAGAGTTTGGAAATGAACGATGTCACTGACTTCAGTTCAATTGTGTCTTCAGTTCCTCACTGAGTACTCTAAGGACTCTGAGCTTAACAGTTCTTACGAATGCATTTACACAATCCTGAGTCAACAAAATGTGACCTCTGCATCCTCCTTTCACCAAATAACCTCAAAGGAAATAATTTGCATTCCTCAAGTGACTACAGGGGTGTGTGTTAAAGGAGCTGAGTCTGAGATATTTTTTCTTTTTCCACTGAAACAGCGTTTTAGTGGAATGTGGAGGATGCATACTTTTTTGACCTTTAGAGGCTACGGTTTCATTTAGCAGTATTTTTCTTCTATAGATTAGAAAAAGGTTTCTTTTAGCATTTCACCATATAAACAAAATACATAAGCCAGGGCTTGAGATTGAGGCTCTTGTACACTACCTGAATAGGGAAATGGTTTGAGTGACTACTGCCTGCAGGTGTTGGAGATCAGTTACCATGGTGTTTGCATTGGGATCAACTTATACTCTTAGTAGATCTCTGACACATAAAGGCAATCTCTGTCACTCAGACCTTTCCTACAGCTATTGTTACAGCCAAAGTCTGAATATTTTTTACTGTCATCAATATTGTGCTACTGATGGGAAGCAGAGCGTCCAGACGTTGCAATCTGTTATATATTACTTGTAGCACACCCAATGTTGTTTAAGGATATCTAAACTAATTTTTCTTATCAATGTATTGACTTGGAGAAAGGGTGAGTTTTTGAGGTTGTTTGGAAACATTACAAAAAGAAAATTTTAAGAAGTGAGGTTGATAAAGTTTTCTGAGAGTAACAGTCTGCTGAAAATTGGTATGTTGTCCTCTGATCTCCTGTAAGTGCAGGTCAGCTTATTTAACTTAAGAACCTTTAAATGCTGTTCAGCCTTGCTACATATTTTTTGTCTCTGTCATGTGTTAGTTTTTTATGATACTAGGCTCTGGTTTTTTTACATAAACAGTTTCCATCCCTGTTTGTTGTTGTTAGTGGACTCAGTACTACTGTGAACTTAAGATCATAACTGAAGACATTTGAATACTGGGAGGGGAAATGTCAGGTGAGGAGGCAATTTAGAAACAGCACGTTGCCGGACTTCCTATTTGAGCCAGCTCACTTTGACTCCCTGAGCCTGACAGAGATTAAAAGCTGATTGTTTTAATTTGTTTGACTGTACTTGTGTACACTTCTTCAGGCATATTTGATCTGTTTATTGACTTCACCCAGTTCAAAAGTTCAAATACTAGTGTTTAGATTCTGGTATTGTTGGGTATTTGTTGGTATTTTGATGGCAGCTGGTAACTTTGTTTTTCATTATGCACGTTATGAAGGGCACTGTAATTCAAAAACTTACTCAAACTTCAAATTTTACTGTTTTCTGTCCAAGTAGTACTAGTCAACTCTTAATCTTAAACAAAATCTAGTCTGCATTCATCAGTAAAAAAAAAAGAGCTTGAATTTGACTTGAGAACGGCTATGCAACTTACTTCTGGAGCTGAGCAAACCTCAGTTGCTCAACTCTGAAGTCACATTTTATTTTGCCCTCCCTGCCCTGAGCATGTCCTGCTGCATCATGACTACAGAGAGGAGAAAGCAAAGACCTCTTAATTGTATACCAGAGTGGAAGGCATTATTTCAATTACTAGAGATTAACTTACTGAACAAGTGTCTTAAATCGCTTCTTCAAAAAGTTGAAAGGTATGTAAATAAGTTCATCTAAAGGAGCAGAAAAAGCAGTGCCTCCTCAAAGTAAATGCCAGGACACATGGCACAACCATATGCTAATCTTGTGCTTTTTGCCCCTCTCCCTCACTCCACCTTCATCACTTACTGATACTTTTTCATATAGTTTTCCCTTTTCCTTCCTTACTTTGAGTTCTAAGCTATAGCTGTAAGCAACAAGTTGTAATTCAGGAAAAGGGCAATTCTGCTTTCTTACTTCTGCTGTAAATTGTAGGAGGCATATGTTCATCAGCCTGCTTAAGATACTTTCAAACTAGATAGAAGAATTAAATGGAAAATAAATGGTCAAAAGGAGTAGAGAGGGAAGGGGTTTAGAGGGAATGAGTGTACTGCGGGCAGGATGGTGTAACAGGTTTTCACCCCTCTGATTTTCAAGATACCAAGTCACATGAGTTATGGTATTAGCTGGAAGTCTTTTTATGAATGGTTGCCTTCTACTAAGCTGTTCAGGAAACAGTAGAGAAAGGTATGCCATTTTTCATGTCACCCAGTCCTGAAGGCTGCATTTAGAGCACTGGTTTTTCTACATATATATATGTGCGTGTGTGTATATGCATATACATGTATATATTTAAAGGCAACTATCTCTGCAGATGTTGTTAATTCTATAGGAAGTTCAGGGAACTGCTTTGTATCTTGAGATGTTGCTCAGTCTTGGCTGGAACCAGCTGTTTTCATGGATGTTGAATAATAGCTCTCAGCTGAAAAAACAGGTTGGACTATATGAGGAGAAAGAAGTTAATTAGTCTGCGTGAAGTGCCATGCTGGGAATTCAAGTTACAGTGGTTTTTGGGACATGGTTTTGTGAACCTAGAGGAAGAAGTGGCATATAGAGCCTTTTTCTTACTTGAAGAAAGAATTAAGGGAATAGGGTGTTATTGTGAGGTGATTCATCCTTGGTAAACTGTGAGCCTGCTTGTGTCTGAAGAAAATACCAATGTTTTTATATTCTCATTGTTCCTGCTGCACCCAAATTGAATGGCTTTTTCTTTAAACAAAGAGGCATTTTTACATCAACAAAAAAATGATGTGCTTATTCTGAAAGGAGTTTACAGTCTTACATGTTTGATTTAAACCTTCCCTAAGAAGGCAAAATTTCTTGAGTAAAAGAGCAAGCTTGTTTGTGAGATCTCCCCCCTTTTTTTAACACATTTTACTAGCATTAAAATAAGATGGTAAAAAGCTAAATGTGCTCTGAGAAAACCTGTGATAATTTTGAAAATCTTACCCTTTGAACTTGCTTTTATAAGTCTAGCATCTCCATAATATCAATTTTGCATGCTTTTTATCTCTGTATTGTAAATTTGAAATTACTGTTTTGATTAGATGTAGTATAAGATCCCATTTTTAGCACACATACTTTATATGCCATCTCATGGTTATTATTATTATATGCTGTTTTAGTAATGCTGTCTTAATTCGAATCTGGTCATATGAGGATGCAACTTTTAATCAAGGAATCCATCTTGTTATATCATGACAGCACACATGTCACTTGTTTAAACATGTTTAGACAGCATCTTTTAAGTAGAGGGAGAAAAGTCACTACCATCTTCATTTGAAAAGCTGTCGTGTGTCATTGGAATAAGATTTTTCACATGTACAGTTCATAGGCCTGTAAGGTGAATTGTGAACATAAATTTTTCTGCTTTAGTTTGTGTTGGAGATGTGGAATTGTATAATATTGCAGAAGCACCTTAATATTGAGTTAGATTTTCCAGACTTGGACAAGTTTGAAGGACTTTGGAGGATGATTTATCAAATGGCACCCATATCAGCAACTGGTTAGATGATCTTAAACAGCAGGCCACTAGGAAAAGGAGATGTGTAAAAACAGTCTCACAAGAGAACAACCAGTTACTGACTTAGTCAGTCCCTGAAATAATGCCTTCGTTCGTTTTTTTTTTTTTTTTTTAATGCAGCCATAGTACATTATACAGGATTGAATCTGCTTTGTAGGGGCCAAGGGCTGTAAAAGATACAGGACCTCACCTAGAAAATAAGCCAGTTAACATGCAGAAGTATCATGAATAATATGGAGCCAGGGAAGTAATGAATATTAAAACTTCCCTTTGTTCCACAGCATTGCCTGTCGACGGTGTGTTGTGGTCGGTAATGGAGGAGTACTTCGAAATAAGACGTTAGGGGAGAAAATTGACTCATATGATGTCATAATAAGGTAAATGCTATCTCCTTTTCATTTTGTGTACACAGAGCAATGGGTAATTCTCCAAGGCCAGGTACTCTCTCTGCCCTTCTCTAGTGTCTGTGTTTGAGCCAAATCAGAAGGCTTGCTTTCTGCTCGAGTGACACATGATAAGGAATTGTGTGACTGTATTCTAAACCACCTTGGCCAGATTCCTGTGTGTGTTTGATCTCTCTGAGTTTAGAGGGTGAGTGCACCTGATAATTGCTGCTTTGTTGTGTAATGTGATATGTAAATGCTGGGCTGCTAAACTTTCCTGTACCCAGACACAGTGTCTGTCCTGCAGACTAATAACATGTGTGGCTGCTACTGTGTGGTAGGAACATGGGTGGGGCAGTCACTGTCTCTGTGCCTCTGTCCTCTGCAGAATGAATAATGGCCCTGTGATAGGGTACGAAGAGGATGTTGGGAGGAGGACAACTTTCCGCCTTTCTTACCCGGAATCTATCTTCTCAGATCCCATCCACTACGACCCTAATACCACTGTTGTTCTCATCGTCTTCAAACCACGGGACTTGAAGTGGCTTTGGGAGATACTTGGTGGTCAGAAAATAGTGAGTTCAGTTATTCCTGTGCCTTGGCTCATCTTGCCACACATCTCTTATGTGAAATGCACGTTTGCTTTGAACTGTAGTGCTTCCACCTGAGAGGAGCTCTGGATCTCCTCCTAGTCAGATTATTTATTATCCTTGTTCCGTAAGTGCTTTGTCTTCTTTCTAATGCACATATTTGATCAGTTCCTCACCACAGAGCAGTTTACCTCTGGGAAATGTATTTTTATCCTCTCCCTAGTGTTGTTTGATATTTTTAACATGCATGCTCCAGGCATTTCCCAGATTATTTTACCCTGCGTACTTGCAGGAATGGCAGAATAATGTTAAAAGTGACCTCTCTCAGAGGGTCTTTAGTGCAAAATCATTCTGAATCTTCTTCATTAAGGGCCAGGTTCAAACCTATACCAGCTTCTCAGGGCATTGTCCAAGTAAATTTTGAGTATTTTTGTCTGAGAAATTTCCAGGGATATTTCTATAAACTCTGTTTCAGTGCTTCAGCACACTTGCAGGACAGAATTTCTCCTTGTCCTTTCACTGTGTGCCTCTGAGAAGAGTGTGATCTCATCTTTGTTAACCCCTTCCAGACAGTTGAAGATGGACTGAACAAACGCAGCCTGCTCAGACCCTTTTTGTTTGCTGTGAGCTCTGGCCCCTGGGCTGTTGTAGTGACCTTCTGCTGTTTGACACTCTCCTGCTCAGAGGGGACCCCAACACTGCATTTGTGGGCCTGCAGGAAGGGCACAATGCAAAGAACTTGAGAATGATAACTTCTGTCTGCCTGTTGTCTGTGCTTTTACTAACAGGGCCAGCACACAGTGAGCATTTATTGCCTCCAGGGCATATTGTTGGTACATGCTGTCCATCAGGGACCTTTCTGTGAAGCTGTTTGCCAGCTAGCTGGCCACTGCTGTGGCAGTGGGTTGTCCTGCTGCAGGAACAGGTGTTTTTGGACTTGGGGAGATTCAGCACTCTTCTTTAACCTCGTGCCCTTGGAGTTTACACTCCAAGGTTAGAGTTGCTACAAAACTAAATTCAGCTGTTTTTATTTGTTAAAAATGTGCATTTAATTTCCTGTCACAGAGCGCAAAGGGCTTTTGGAAGAAACCGGCTCTGAATATGATCTACAAATCGAGTCAAATCAGGATTCTTGATCCCAGCATCACCAGGAAAACTGCTTATGACTGGCTTCATTTCCCAACAAGGTTTCCTAAGAAGGAGGTTCGCTTTTTTATCCCTTCTGGTTTTGTACAACCAAATATGTATTTCGAGACAACTGCATCTTTATTACAGTAGACTGTAATATAGAAAACCCTTTAGGTTTGCATTAAAGTAGTTTGCCATTTAGATGGTGCTTTAAAAAGATGGGAGAATGGAACCCAGGAAGAGAGTGGCTAGCCTTGTGTGCCAACAGTACCTTTTTATGGGTTCTGTAATTGATATGAAATGAGGCTGCTTTCTGGACAGACAAAATGCCTTTAACAGAACTGGGGAAGACAGGCAGGTAATGCTGCATGACAGATCAAAGAGCTTCTAGAAATAATAGAGTCTTAAACTACTGAATGTTGGGTGTTTTTAAAAAAAAAAACAAAAACAAAACCAAGGCACATAAAACAACAAACAGACGAAAACCCCCAAACAATGAAACCTCCACTGAAAACCACAACACTGAAAATAACCCCACGCCAAACAACCCTCCCCTCTAAACTGGTAATTCTAACTCTGCTGCAATTTTACACTCCTGGGACTGGAGACGGACTAGGGAAATGGAGGGTATTCCACCTGTGTGCTAATGATGAATGTTTGGCAGGATGGTTGTGCTTCCTGATTCGATGCCTAGCATTGTAATGAGCTAACCAGCCATTTGGACATAAAAATAACTTTTACTTCTAGGTTCTTGACTCAAAAATGTTTTTGATGAAAGGTAAAGTATCAAGCTGAGGACCTCCCTTGTGCAGTCAGGATCAACCATATGCTATTTTGCAGAGACAGTTCTCTGGGGTCACATCCCTACTTCACCAAGACCACCCAACTGACACATGTGGAAATGTCTGACAGGCTATCACTGTGGAGTATCTGCCACAGTTTTTTTCTCTGGTTTACTCTTTCTAATATTTGAGGAGGTGGTGGAGGGGTAGGTTCTGTACCTCTTCGTAAAATTTCTTTCTGTTTTCTGAGCCTAACAGTGGGTTTTTTCTCCCTTACTAACACTCAAACTGGCTTAGCTGTTTTGGCTTTGTGCTTGCTTGGGACTGTGAGGCATTTCAACTTTGCAGCCAAGGGTGGCAAGAAAGTAGTATAGAAATTGGATGCCTGACTGATCTCCTAAATGGCAACGGAACATGCATGGCCTTCATGGGTCCAGAAATCCCTCCTGACTCTTCTAGGGCTCCCCTCTCAGTGGAAGTAGATGTTAAAAGCAGTGCTGTCAGTGGGTTAGAGAGATGTGTGTGGTGTCAGCTGGCACAGAGGCACAGGCCCCTTGGTCACCCTTTGTTCCTGTCTTGCCTTTGGGTGCTCCTGCACAGAGCTGGGTTAGTGTCACCATGCCTAGAGTCCCCTTCTGCTACCTCTGTATAGATCCTGCTTATTGCTTGCCAGGGGTTTTGCAGTCCCTCATCCCTGCGCAGTAATGATCAATCTCAAGCATGCTCTTCCTCCCTTTTCCTCCCATCTTGGAAGTGGGCCATGGCTGGGAGTCTGCACATCTGCAGTGAGAGCCTGCACATCTGCAGTGGCCCTGGCACAGCTGGGTTAAGCTGCAGGTCACACCAGGCATCTCACATCGGGGCCCTGTGTACCATTGCTCATCCTTGGGGAGGGCTGGTGCTGCCTTCACTGTCCTGTCCTTCAGCCCCCTCTGTCTGTGGGAGATGCCAGTGACTACTGGTGCTTTCCTTGCTGTCCCTGCCTTTTCCATTAAACTAGTCTCATGTTCCCAGTGACCACATTAGTGCACGGCCAGCAAGCATTTCTGATTGTTAGTAGAGCCAGGAGTAAAATTGAACGTGTTGCTCCAGCACCACTAAACTCAGAAATTGTAGTGGAGTCATTCCAGAGCTGTGCCTATTCCCATTAGTAGGCTGAAAATATTTAATTACAGGACAACGATACCTGGAAACTGCATGATAGTACATTTTAAAAGTAGTTGCTTTTAAATTATGTTCTTTTGAGGTGAATTTTATGATAGCTGAAGGTGAACAGAGCTAATTACAACCTGTGATATTCCTCATATTTCCAAATAGCAGTAATCCTAACATGTAGCATTCCTGCCATAGTTTTGGAGTCCTTTTTAGTGTGGATGTTGCAACAGAGTCACCACTAAGTTTATTATGTTGGGCCCCAGGGCAGAAAGTTGCTAACTGGCAGGAGCCATGAACGTAGTGCACATATTAAGCAGATATTATTTCTGGAGTACTCCAAGAATTGCATAAAGGTACCAAAAATTTTCCACGAAAGGTGATAGTTCATTTCTGTGGCTTCAGTTAGGCTTGAAAGAGCTGAGAATAGTAACTTCTTTCTGGGGGTTTTTTGTTGTCATATGTGTTGTCACAAAAAAAATACATAGATTGCGTCTGCCTTTTCTGTGGACAGAGTTGTCTAGTACTGGTTTGTCTTCTTTTTCAGAGACAAACTGAGCCTTGGGTCGGAGTTCAAAAAAAAGGCCATAATTTTGTGCTCAGTTTGAGGTTTTACTGCAGCTGCTGAAAGCATACAATAGCTTATTTGGTCTCTGAGAAAAATCTTACTTTAGCTAAGAAGGGTGTTGGTTCCTGAAAGTTTTATCCATTTCTGGGGACACTTTCACCTTAGCTTCATCTTGGTTGAATGAATGAGTTCATCTCTCTAAAAAAACTTGCCTCATTTACTTCCCCAGATCATACTAGCCTCTGCTGCTACTAAAGAGATTGTGTATCTGAACACAAGATAGGGCAGATGGTTGCATGGAGTTATTTGGTTTTGTAAGAAATACTACCTTTTGGTTAGGTGCTCTTAATTTTGCACAATTAAGTCCTGTTCATGTTTATGACATGCTCTTCATTTTACGTTGCATTTACTTCTGAACTTACTGTATGGAGAAATAATTTTATTTACAAATTTATTTCTTGGAATGGAGATAGCAGGGGAAGGTCTAAAGCAAAATTCTTCTGGAATTTCCCTGCTTTGAAGAAATACAAATTCGGTCAAATTTGTGTAGCCGTAGTCTTCGTGCTTTTTTAGTTTGTTGCTGTGAATATTTGGGCATATAATGTTCTGTTCATCATTTAGAAACTTCTGAACACATCTCATAATTCAGTCAGATTTAGGGGGGTTGTAAATTGTTTTCCATTGTAGTGAAGCCTGCCCAGTTTTATGAAAGTAGCTGAGCAGAGCAATGGGGAGACCTTTCCAATGCCTCTGTGGAGGGAAGGGCTACACTGTGGACTCAGCCCTCCCTAGAAACCAAGGAATCCCAGGGAGGGCTGACATGAGTGACACCTCAGTCGTGGAAAAACTGTGGGGGCAGTACTTTTTTCCTTTAGAGGCAGAAGGGGATCAACCTGAGAAACCAAACATCTGTAGAAGACCCAGGCTGCAAGGTATTTATGCATGTGTTCTCTTTGTGTTTTATTGTAGAAACCCAAGCATCCAACAACGGGGCTAATTGCCATTACACTGGCATTTCACATATGCCATGAAGTCCACCTGGCAGGCTTCAAGTATGACTTCACTGACAGAAATAGTTCTTTGCACTATTATGGCAATGAAACCATGTCTCAGATGATGCAGGTAACTAACATTTGTTTGTGCTGAGAGAAATAGTTGGTAACTGGGGAAGGCAATTCAATATAGATAGAAGTAGACTGCAGGTCAGAAGGGCCTCCCACCTTCTCCTGGTTCAGCTGCTTGTAGGTTAACATTGCTTGAATCTTTTACTGTCTGCTGTTGTTTCTGAAAAGTGTAGACACTGATTTTTGTGTCCTTATGCTGTACCATATTCTTCTATGTCTGCATGAGATGTCAATTTGTGTGTTGTGTTGTTCTTGGTAGGCTGCACAGGTCTTGCGCTAGAGATATCTTTGTTAGCATTGGCAGCACATGAGTGGTGTTGTTTCTGTTCGTGTTCTCTTTTTCCTCGGCACCTACTTGTACTGTATGTCATAGCTGTCAAACTCCTTAGAAGACAGAAGAGCAAAAGGGAATGGAAGGAGTTAAGACCTATGAACCTATGACCTATGTATAGGTCTTGCATAGGAGAAGAACTGAATTTTGGAAACTGAAAGTAGAAAAGAAAAGCAGCTTTTGGAGGAGAGTAGGAAGAGAAGGAACTGCTTCCAGGAGGGAGCAGCAGGAGGCTGGAAAACATCAGGGATGCCTTCTCCCTGCTGCCTTGCTAAGGCTATGCCTCAGTTTTCTCTTATATCTCTGCTGTTGTGTTCAGTTGCCTTCATCTCTGTATTTCAAGCAACCCTGTCAGCCCTTCACCGCAGCGTGAAGTTTTCTTTTCCATTTGCCCAGAGCGTATGGGTACCATTTTCCTCCTTTTCCATTTGCTGAAGAGGGAGGGTAGAAACAATGTTCATAGGAGCCTTTCATGTTTCTCTCAGAACTCCTAGATGCCTGCTATTCTGAGATAATTTTCCTCTGACACTGGATGTGCCTTCCTTTGGAGGCTCCTCCCTGCAGGTGCTTTTTTGCGACATATACTGTTTGAATAAGGTTGATGGTTGGTTGAATAGACATCCATAAGTTTCTGAAAGTCTTGAAACTTTAAAAAACAAACTATTAAACAAAAATGTTCCTTTTAGTTCTTCAGTGGCAATAAATTCCCACATATATATATGTGCCACAAATATACTAAATCTGTATAATCTTTTATGCAGTAGTCATATTACATTCATTTTAATTTACAGGATTCAGTGTCTTAAAGTAAATTTACTTTCCTTGTGCTGCCCTCCACTAGCCTTAGTGGTCTCTTGTATATCCACGACCTGGATACAGCACAGAAGATGGGTTGGTTTGGGCTTGCTGAACCTAATTGGCAGGATTTATCTGAACCACAAGTGCCTGATGTGCTTTTCAAGAACCTGCACTGAGCTTTGAAGATAACTTATTTTCTGACTGCTTGTGCTGTAAATATGGTTACACAGCTGTTGTTCTGAATAAGCAGGGCAAGGAGTTGGGAGAGTTAATAAGGAAAGGATTTCTGTGAGACCACATCTCACCTGTTCTTATCCCCAAAGGATCATCTTTTTGGTTGTGTTCTTACAGAATTGTCTAATCTAATTTTGAGTAACCTGTTTTCTTGGGAAACTGTGCTAAGCCTTTGCTAAGAAGTCTTTTCCCCAGACCTTTTCTGTTTTTAGCATCTTCCAAGTATCACAGGTAATAGAAAGGAACAGCCAAGTGATGCTGTTGGTGATAGTTTGATTTTATAATTAATTTTATTATTCCCTCACATCTCTTTAGAATGAGTACCACAACATCACTGCCGAGCAGAAATTTTTGAAGAAGCTTATAGACAAGAACTTTGTCGTCAATTTGACATGAAAGCTGAATGGAAAATATAAAGAACAGTCACTCTTTTCAAGATTTGAAAAGTTTTTATTTTTTGTATGACATTTTCATTTTATAAGTGCAGCATAACTGTTTACTGTTTAAAGATGCCCAGAAACCTCATCAAGGCGAAAGCTTCTAAGCCTGAGGGTAATGGACTACTGCAAACAGAGTTAACTGTATTTCTGTGAAGCTATTTAATAGTGGGAAAACCATGAAACTTTCAACTGGAAGTATCAGGGATATATAAAAATGTGATGCACATCACTTACTTATCAGTGAGAACTCTTTCCAAATGATTAATGCTCTGGAATATTTTTGTTTCTGATGCTGTCCTCCAAAGGAGTTCCACTGTCGAGATACTGAGATAACCAGTGTTCGATCAGTAAGGTGGATGTGAAGTCATGATTATCTGTCTTGTATGAAAATGGTTTTAAAACTATGCATCTGAATCGTTACTGTGTGTTTTGGAGAAGGGGGAGCATACAGACTGTACAGGTTTTGTTCTGCCATACTCCTGAGGAGAGTAACCTTCAGCCAAGCAGCCACAGCTTCTGCACTGACCATCAGCTCTGAACTTCTGTCTGCCTTTGCCAAAGGTGAAGACCCTTTGTCTGATTTGTGGAGATGTTGGTGTTGACAATGCTTGAGTCGTACCCATTTTATGGAAAAATCACACTCTCTGTCCTGTGCATCCAGTAAATTTTGCAGTTGCTGAGTTGACTTAAAAAAAGAAGAAATATGAAGACTCAAGAGCTGTCCAAACTACCTGCGTGTCAGCCTCCAGACCACAACAGAAACACAAACTTAGACAAAGATGTTCATGCCTGAGTTTAGAGTAAATGTTTGTTGGAGTCCTAGTTCTCCAGGACAGGATCTCATGTATTATTTTGTTTGCTCCTCAAAAACAGGTGGATTTTTCCAAACGAGGTCAGTCTCCTTCCTCAGATGCTGTAACGCATCAATACAAGCAAGGAATACTCCCATTTTTGGCAGTAAAGTGAGATAGGGAATATCCAGTATGTACCTCAGCTGAATTATCGTTTGGCATCTGTTTACCTCTTCTGTCTTGATATTTAATTTTGAGATGTGTGGCTGAACTAAATAATTTAGTAGTGGGAACTTAAGATTTTAATTGAAACATTTAATGGGGTGTTTATGTTTCCTGTATTGGTTTGTCTCTGACAAGCCTGTGAATAAATTAAATCTGCATGGGAAGGCACTTGACAACTGTCAAAGAACAACAATATGCTGTTCCAGTTCTCTCACAGGACATTTAGATAAAGTTTTTATTTTAATTACGGCAGAATTTCTGGAAGATTTTGTGGTTATCTTTATCAATGACACCTGAAGAAAGCACAAAGAAGTCCACTTAAAAAAAGTCTTTGAAGTTGGTAGGAATAGCATTGTTGCTTTTAAATAAAATACACAGAGAGAGTACATTTAGGAGTAATGCAAACAATTGCAATATGAACATAAGCCATGGGGTTTGTTATTTTCAGAAGCTGAGGATTGCAAGAGTATCGAACACAATTTATTTTGCTGCAGCTATGTAGAGGAATAACCATTGAAGTAACCAAAGAGTAATCTTTCTTGTGGGGTGCAGTAGGTATTAAAAAAAAAACCAACAAAACTACAGACACCTTCCATAGTTCTCATTTCCAGCTTTAGCTCCTTTGCTCTGCCATTTCAGAATTAGGGAGGGCGGTGTGGTCTGGAGAGGTGCCACAGCTGAAGCGGAAGAGGCTTGTGTTTTCACCCAGTGATTCCTGAGCTTTGGTCTGTTTCAAGCAAACTGGACATACCTAAAATAACTCAAGATGTCAGAAAAATCTCTGGCGTGGGGTGGGGAAGAATGCAGGTGTGTTCCAGCATGGGACAGGGTGTGCCATGGCGTCCTGACTGCTGCGTGTCCCTTGGGTACGGCTGCACTCCAGCTGTATGCAGGGCGGCAGGTGGGAGTGTGGAGGAGAGAGGAGTGTGTGGGAGCTCCTGGGGCACTGGAACAGGTGACTGGTGGTAGAAGTGGAGGAAATCACAATTTCTTCACCAGCTGGCAGAAGGATTCAATTTTTTATATTTCCTTTATTTTTTCCTTAGACTTTGAAGAGGTCTTTGCTTGAAAATCTGAACACGAACTAGTGAGGTGTCACTTAAGAAATAGTGACAGTATTGTATTTATTTGTCCTGGTTATTTCATTTAATGAAAAAGGTTTGTATGTGATTCTGCAGCCCCAGACATAGCGTGATTTGAAGTCCTGACAATAGTTAATTCCACCAGTAAAAGCTTCTGTGGCAAGGCTTTTTGCCGACATAGCAGTGTTCTCCAAGCTCTTGTTGCGGAGGAGCCCTTGGTAGATCTTTGTGTTGAGAGCCAAAGCTGGCAGAAGTGGGGGGGCTGCCCCTTCACCCTCAAAATCTGCAGTTGCTTTCAGAGGTGAGGCCCCCAGCTCTCCCAGCGGCTGCTGCCACAGTCCAGCTGCATCCATGTAACATCTTGCAGGATGCTATCCGGGACAATTTTCTTCCAGGATAGCTGTTGAATTTGTTCGACACTGTGAGGAGCGTTCTGGTGATGGTGCAGGCTGCATCCCTCTGCTTCTCCACCCCTGTCTCCAGTTCCAGGAAGTGGGTAGGGAGCTCTGCTTTTGGAGATGTGGCTATTTTCTCTGCTTTATTTCATCTCCAGAGATACTCTTCTTACTAATCCAAAATTATTATTTCTCCAGGTTTTCTAGTAGACTTTCTTCTTTTTGTGGGAGGATGGGATTTGGATTCTAGCTGTAGCAGAACAAACAAAATAATTAAAAACAAAAAAGCGGCTTCATGGCAAACAAATGGTGTCTCCCAAACTCTTTGTACTTAAAAAAAACCCTTCAGTCTTTTCTACTTTTGCCACATCAGCTTTTTGATCTTCCTAAGATATTTTTAAAATAATATTTGGTGTTCTCAATGGATTTAATATGTTCTCTACAAGCATTTATCCATATCAGCTGTTTCTTTTTATATCCTAAGGAGCCTTACCATTGTGTGACTGACTTATTTTTCAAATTAAGCCGTATTTCCAGTTTCTTCCACTTCTGTGCTCCTGCCAGGGGTGTTGAGTCCACCACAGTTACTGTCCTTGGGTGGCTGGGTAACATTTTGAATGAAACCTGTTGCCTCAGGATCAGGCCAAGAGCTGATGCTGCTGCTGAACCATGGGGTGTTTCTGTTTGTTTGTTATCTTTTTTTTTTCTTTTTTTTTGAAAGCCCAGCTTGTAGGCCAGTAGCTTTTCTCCTCAGTAATAAGCAGTGAGTCAAGTAATGAATTTTTCTCCTCACAAGAGGTTTCGTAGGATCCTGTGTACACCAGCCGTGTTCCACCACCTGCTTCACGCACATCATTCCTGTTACTCTGCCTTGAGGACAGGTCTTGCTTTGGCACTAACCTCATTGAGGCAGGAATGCCCATCTGTAGTGTGTTTCTCAGCAGTGCTCACAGATTAGTGTCTCTTCTGTCTGGCCACATTTTCACAGGTGTTTTGCAGTACCAAAGACTTGGGGCTTTTAGAATAACCGAATAATGCTAACACCAAATATTTAGATAGTTTCTGAGCATGAGCTGCTATTAAGACTTCTTTTCCCTTTTTGCCATTCCTGAAAATGAAATCTCTGCACTGAAACTTCCTTTTAAAAGCTATCCATTTTTTTTATTGTATCAGGAGTGAAGCTGCCAGTTTTATATCTGTGTCTGATAATGGTGTAACTGTGTAGGTCCCCAGTGTCTCCCATCATTTTTCTATCTGAAGTTGGATGTTCTCTTCCCTTCTTACTCTGTTCATGTTCTCTGGCAGCCTGCTGAATTTCTAGAGACCATCACCTTACAGCAAAGGTGCTTCTGCCACCCCTCTCAAAATGCTGCACTGTCAGAAAGACACAGCTCTAAGATACCAAACTATGCACAGAATAGGCAGGATGACACGTGTTGGCTGAAAGCTCTGTTTGGCTCAGACTTTCAGGAGAGTTCTTTGTTGGGAAACTATTTTTTCGTCTGCTGTAATAATTAAGGGAAGTCACATACTATTGCACTAAATATGAATCTGAGAGTGCCTAAAAGATGTTAATAAATGACATTTCCAGTGACTGTGTAGGTGATAATAATGCATAATCACAACTCCGGTGTTTAATTAGCATGTGGTACTTCTTGTTTCCAATGCCATACTTTCCTTTTTAGCAGTGCTCTGGGGGAGAGTGTAAATACCTTCACTTTTAAGTGGATTCTGATTTTTAAGTACATACAAAGCTCAACATATGTTTTTGGTATTGGGAAATACTTATTTGCCATTTGTCTTAAGTTTTATATGCCGTTAAGTGCCACCTGTATTTTGAAGAGTTCTTAGAGTTGTTTCAAGTGAAGTTTTGAATGCTACATATGGAATGAGATTATTTTCCTGTGAATAAACTGTTAAAGACAGTGCTCTCAGACTTATTTTTGCAAGGATGGTGCTCCGTGTGTGAGTGTGGATGTGTGGGTATGCCCAGGGCCATTATTATTGGTGTGTAAAGTAAATGGTGTTGTCAGATATGGTACCAAGTTTTAGAACAGACTTTAGTGCTTTGTAGAGCAAATGGCTAAAAGTTTTTGAACCTAGGTGGGCTGATTTGTACTGTGGCTGTAGATCTAACTCCAGGCTGAGTACAAAGAAAGCTGGGGCATGTTTTTTGTGGGTAAGATCAAGAGCAGCATCCTTGTGATTCGAATTTTTCATTGTGTTTTGAATCTTCTCTTACTGTGGACTGTCAGGGGAATGCTAAATAAGAGTTGTAGAATGAAGAAGATTGTGATAAAAAATTTCAGAAAGTGAAAATGGTTTTAGATGCTGAGTGCAGTACTTATACTTAGCTCATTTGTTTTCTCTCTGTGCAGTAAAAATGAGATGCTGAGGACTTCAGGGAGCCTAAGAGAGATTGGGATAACAATTCTCTGGCACAGTAGGTATTCAGTGCATTCCTTTCAGTATGGACAGTTTAGGAGTTCACTAGCTTGGAGGAAATGCTTGTCTTTGAGGTGAGGTGGGGAATCCACATCAGGAGAGCCAGCATTTCTCATCCTGGGTAGCTAGTTCTGCCTTTTCAGGCAACGCAAGCCCTTAGCAGTAGCCTCTGTGGCTGATTCTTTGGCTGCCCCTCTGCCTTCTTCAGCTGCATTCCCACGTTGGCTCATGCTGAGCAGTATGTGTCCCCTCAGGCTGCCAGAGGGAGCCCTTCCCTCTTCCGCAGACCCTGCTGTGCCCTCCCACCAAATGGGACATGTTCCCTCTCTGGCTTAGAGAATGTTTTGCCAGGAGATGGGAACTAGAGAAAAGGGTGTATCTCCTAATTTGTTCCCTCCTATATCAGGCTGTCAGGGGTTTCAGAAAGCACTTGGGGTCTAATAAATTCAGCAGGTTGAATGTTCCTTCTGACAGTTCTGAATGAAGACAATTGGTTTTCGGTTTTATTTTAAAGATATTTAATAAGATATTTTTTTCAAATCAGTACAAAAAATTTAAATACAAAATTATTTGCTTTTGACATATCTCATATATTCTGGGAACATACTGAAGTCACCAATGTCTGGTAAACTGTTCATCCATTCCTGCCACCGTTCCATAAAATTTCTGAGATAAAGCACCACATTTTATCACTGGAGTCCTTAGTCAATGTTAGACTGCATTAAACTCTGCATTTAAATAATGGTAATGCCAGTTAAATCCAATCTTAGTTCTGCATGAAAAAATCTAGTTCATTTTTGAATCAACAGCAGTAGCGGTAGCTAAAGACATTGAGGAAGTGATGAGCACTTAACTCTTTGAACTAGCGCAGCAGTGTGTGATGTGCAGCACTGTACAGGGAACTACAGCAAGGTCCACTGCCCTTTGGAAACAGAACCCTTGTTGAGGTGAGATTAGCACCATTGATGAGCAGACAGAGACTTCATGCACAGAAGTTGCTGTCCTCAAGTACAGAAAAGTATTGAGGCCTGCAGGTTCTCCTTGACAACTGGTAACATATAAATAAGGATTGGAAATCAGCTTTTACATAAACCAAGTTCTCAGATAAATTTGCGTGATCAGTATTGCCAGTAAAGTTATTGGTTGATCTCAAGGAACAAATCAGTTAAGCAAACAGAGCTACTTCTGCTTTGCCTAGTCATTGAAGAGCAAACTGATTCAGCTTTTGCTGAGTGGCAGAATAGGCATCTCTTGTGACAAGCCAAATGGGTTCTTGGTACAAGCACAGAAATCCAAGCAAATTTATGCCATCCTGAAGTATTGCCATGTGTTGGCCAAAATGTCTCAATGACGTGGCACAAGTAAATGGGGGAGATTTACCTCATCCACCTGAGCTGTGTGAATAGAAAATGGAGACTTTTCAAGTGCTGTAGCATTTGGAGGTGAAACCAGTCCCTCCTGGAGTCAGTGGTGACATTTTAGGTCCAATGACTGCTGGAGAGTGCTCAGGGGCAATGGTCATGCCATCAGAATTCCTCTTCAATCATAAATAAATTGTTCAGGAAAAAAAACACACCTGCAGGATTATTTTATTACAGGAGAAGGGAAATACAAGTCTCCAGCTAAGACAACCTTTGCTTGTCAGGCAGATGTGCTGTCAAAATCCCAAGAAAACCCCCACCCAGACAAATAAGCCACTCAAATTTTTTAATATAATTAGAGACTGACCTACTTTGGTTTAAGTCACTGTTTTTCGTCTCATAACTATGATCAATGCAACAGGAGTGAGTGACATACACTGATTTGAACTTTAGTACTGAATTACTGTGAATGAAATTAAGTAAGCATGGCATTGCAGAAATATATAATGTACAGCTAATATGTCCCCCTTGGGTGCAAAACAACTGCTTATGAACCTGATACACATCTTTAGATATGTTCACCACACCTTTTTTTTTATAACTAGCTGTGCATAATGTTAAAGTTTGTATTTATTTTTTTGTTTTGTACAAGATGGTCCAAAATGGTCATAAAATGCATCTTTTGTGGTATAAGTTTGAAGCAGAGGAGAAAGGTTTTGATTTTGTGTGTGTGTTGTGTGTGTGTCTGTTTTGTTTTACATGGGATACAATAAATACCCTGAAAAAGACGAATGAACGTACTGCCCGGCGTAGAGTCCTGCTGCCTGCTCGGATGGCATCTGAACGTAAACCTTGTCTCCGTGCATCAGCTGCACCACGGCACTGCCCGAAGCCTGGTCCAGGAAGCCCTTCTTGTACTCGTCGTAGGTGTACATGAGCGGCTCGTTGTTCTTGTACAGCGCTACCCACACGTTGGCGCCTTTACAGTGGACGTGGTAGGCGAAGTAGTAGACGCCGGGGATCTCGCAGGTGAAGATCCCGGTCTGGGGGTTGTAGTTCTGCCGGCCGTTGTACAGGAGCTTGTCGAACTTCACGGGCACCCCGACGCGGGGAAAGGGCGTGAGGAGCTCTGCCGTGAACGCGGGCATTTCGTAGACGACGCCGCCAGCCTTGCTTTTCTTGCCCTTGTAGCCGTAGGGAGGCTTCACGCCGTCTATCCCTGGCCCCACCTCAGGCAGGTACTGTCCCACGGCTGGTGGAGTGGGCGGGATGATGACCGGGGGACCTGGCGGCCCGGGGGGACCCGGTGGCCCCTGGAGCCCCGGCTGGCCAGGAGGACCGAGCGCCCCAGGCTTTCCCGGGGGTCCCTGCAGCCCCGCAGCACCAGGTTTGCCTACCCCAGGGAAGCCAGGGGGGCCGGGCATGCCCGGCTCGCCCTTGGCCCCTGGCAGCCCGGGGGGGCCGATGGGACCACTGGGTCCCGCGATGCCCGGGATGCCCGAGGGTCCCTGAAGCCCCTGGGCACCGGGGAGCCCAGGCTCGCCCTTTGGCCCCACAAGCCCTGGGACGCCCGGCAGCCCCGGCAAGCCTTTGTGTCCAGCTTCCCCCTTGGGTCCTGTGGGGCCCGGCAGCCCCCGCAGCCCAGGGCCACCCACTTCCCCAGGAAAGCCTGGCTTTCCTGGAAAACCCTGCAGGCCAGGTTCTCCCTTGGGGCCGACTGGTCCCGGTGGCCCTACGGCACCCCCCTCCCCTTTAGGTCCCGGGAAGCCGGCAGCCCCCGGGGGACCCATGATGCCCGGCAGTCCTGGCTGGCCGGGCTCCCCTGGTGGCCCTCCCATGCCAGGGGGCCCTGCGTGCCCCTTCTCCCCCTTCGGCCCCAGGGGGCCAGGCAGACCACCCACACCTCGCTCCCCTTTGGGCCCGGGGAAGCCCGGCTTCCCAACCCCAGGGAGGCCGGGGGGCCCCGGCAGGCCTGGCAGTCCCTGCTCCCCTTTGCCACCTGGGAAGCCGGGCTGGCCAGGTATGCCGTCCTGGCCTGGTTTGCCAATGCCAGGTGGGCCAGGGGGGCCTTGGATCCCAGGTGCCCCTGGAGGCCCCTGCAGCCCTAACTCTCCTGGGGGTCCGGGTTTGCCCAGGGGTCCCTGTGGGCCAGGGAAGCCAACCATGCCTGGTTTGCCGACCCCCGGCAGCCCCACGGGGCCAGGGGGACCAGGCAGCCCAGGTGGACCCTTCAGACCCGGCAAACCTGGGATCCCCACCCCCTTCTCCCCTTTTGGCCCTGGGATCCCAGGGATTCCTGGTGGCCCCTTCATCCCAGGCTCACCCTTTGGCCCTGGTTGCCCCTGCAGCCCCGGAGCACCTGCTTTCCCTATGCCGGGAAGCCCGTGAGGCCCTGGTGGTCCTTGTGGTCCAGGTATCCCCATGGGCCCAATCTCCCCCTTCGGCCCCATCTCCCCTCTTGGCCCTGGGGGCCCCATGACCCCTGGTTTTCCTGGCATCCCTGGCAAACCCGGCTTTCCAATTCCTGGGTATCCTTGTGGGCCTGGTTTTCCTTTGGCTCCTGGTATACCATGACCTGGTAATCCTGGTGGCCCTGGTGGCCCTCTTGGTCCAGGCTCACCCGGGGGGCCTTGCTCACCCCTCAGACTGCGCATGGGAATTTCTGGGCCAGGAAGAAAAGAAAAAGAAAGCGGGGAGAGAGAGGTAAAAGGTGATTGCAGTCATATCCTTCAAAAAAACAGTTTTGAGTTGAATATGCTTTTTATGATGCCTTGTGGTTTTGCGGTAGGCAGAGACAGCTAGTGAGTTACAGGTTGGTGTTGAGAATGAAGAGGATGTTGCTACTGTTCTTCATACTCCAAACTTCCATGCATGCTTCTGTTTCCACAAATTTTATGTATGTGCATCATATGTAAAAGCCATTTGTGCTTTGGTGGTGTTTTCCACCTATACAATCTTAAACAGCAAAATCTGCATTTTGTCCCATGTTGCTGTAGATCAATCTACCTTTAAGAGCTTTTTGCATAAAACTCAGTGCTCTCATGCTGTGGGAGGAATCGTGGCATAAAAGTGCTTTTTCCGGAGGAGCATAAATGAGCAAGATCAAAAAAGATTGTATTGGTAAGAAGTTTATACTAGGCTATGTCTGTATTTTCCTCAAGGCTTTGGTTCCCATTAGAGTATTACTGGAAACCTCCAGCCTTAATCAGTATTGCTCTTTTGGCAGAGTCACGTCTAGTTATGGTTCTTCTAAACACTTTGCAAAATGTTTGTATTGTCCAAACCCACTTTTTTTTTTTTTTTTTAATATGACCACTTATCATTGCAGGTCAGGGTGGAGAAGTTGCTGCTGGGGTTGGTTGCTTTTCAAGCTGCAGGCTTTTTGGGTTAAGTGGAAACTCTTTCCAGCTATAAAATGTGTAAAGAAGTGAGAGTTTTGAGGAAGGACAGGAGATAAGGTTTCAGGACAAGAGAATTAACTGTTCTTTGGGAGGCAGAAGCCTTTCCTCTCTGCATATGTTGTGTTTTATGCACATCAAAAATCTTTGCTCATGAGATAGGTTGATTTTCCTACAGCCAATGGTGCTTGTTAAGACACTCTAAAAATAGGCCCTGAAATCTCACATTTCCGTCTGAAGTCAGTGGAGGCTGTGGTTAGCTGGAGTTTCAGTAAGACAAAGTTACCCAGCTTGTCTGCAGTTGCACAGATGCTGGTGGTCCTCACAAGTATTTTATGACACTGGGTGTCCCTGGTCACCCTTTGTATTTTGGACTTTTTTTCTTGCTTTCTTAAAGATCTTAATACTTCCTTTACTGAAAAGGGACAGTGCTTGTACGTGCGGACTTGTGCATTAATCCTCTGTACTTTCAATGCCTCTGCTACATCCATAAATAACCTACAGAAAGGACTTCAGAGTCTGAAGAGCCATTTTATGTTTTTACCTGCAAACCTCAAAATCACAGGGTCTGGACAAAGTCAGACAAAACAGTGATTTTCCCATAAATTCAGATCTTGGGTGGGGCTCTTAGTTCATATGTCTGGTTGTTGCAGTAAGAGTGGGAGCAGATCCAGACAGGACTCTGGGCCATCATTTGAAACCCCATCAGAGGGTCTCCTGCAAACCAGTGAGATGACAAGGTTTTTCCTGGAGTTGAACAGCACGTGAGCAAACCTGTGTGCTGGAGGCTCATTGCAGGTAGGGGTGCTCAGAGGCTGTGCTGCAGCCCAGAGGATGACTGTGGTCTTGTGCTGGTGACCCTGAGCTGCCCCACAGCTCCCACGAACCTGTTTTGTCCACCCGTGGCTAGTTATGAGCCTGGCCAGTCCTTTGGGCACAAGAGCGCTGTGCCCAGCCTGCAGCAGCAGTCTGCTCCAACTTCAATTTCCCCATGGCAAGCAGTGCTCTGGCACGCCAGATGGGATGGTGCAGGAGTGGGGATGGACATGCTGACCTACCTTTCTCTTTCTTGGGAGCCATATCCTTGCCGAGCATGGGCATCTGCGGGACCTCCTTCCTGTACTGGGGCAGATGGGGGTACTCCTTCCCATAGGGCATGTGGGGCACCTCCTTGCCCAGGTGCTGCATCGGGATGCCTTCTTTGCCCAGCGGCATGTGAGGTACTTGTTGTCCGAGGGGTTGGTACTGGGGCACCTGAGGTGGCAGCTGCTTGATCCCATAGTAGGCACCACCTTGAGCAGACCTCACCAGCTCTAGGTAAACAGTGGCAGCCACTGCCAGCAGCTGCACAGGAAAGAGCAGCATGACCATCACCTGTGAAAAGCAACACAAAACACACAGGTGGCTGAAGATGTCTTTTTGTGTTTTGTGCATTCCCCGTTAGGGCAAGCTGTTCTCATTTTCTGCAGCAAACTGGCCCTGCAAAGTGGCTCTGGTTTCTGTGCTTACATCCTGTAGCAGAACAGTATCTAGGTTACTGGAGGCTCTACTCATGCAGTGCTATTACAGCAAATACCCTTTTATGTATTTAGTTTTATGCCACCCCAGAAGTGCCCTCTGTGGTTACTCCACACAGGGACATGCTCCCAGTTTGTTGCCCTCTCACCTGTGTCAGTGCCACAGCACAGCTTTGGGGAGCTCTGCTGCAAGCTCTGGCACAGGGGAAGAGAGGCAGAGGATCTGGGGATTTCCTAAATGCGTTCTGCCCAAGGAAGCTGTATTTTCGGTGCCCCTTCTGCTTTCCACAGCAATGAAAGCTCTGTTTCTGAGCTTAAATCTGTGCCTGGGATTGTGCCCTGTGGCTTCAGTGTCCAAGGGTTGTCTGTTTCTATCACAGCTCCTTGCCAGTTTTCCTCTCAACTGGGCTGAGATCCTCTCGGGCTCCTCCCAGAAGAAGTGGGGCTGGTTAGGCCGCTGCTGCTCCAAGTAGGACCAGCCAACCTAAGCCTTTCTCTGGGAGTGTTCAACTATTTTCTAAAGGTCTCCCCCACTGCAGGTCCTGGCCCATTGTAAGGCAGCCCATCCCTCCCCCAGCACCACACCAGTCCTGCTACCACAACGGAACAGGGTTGGGCTTTCTTTCTTTTACTTCTTTATCAGACTGTTAGCTAGGGACTTCTTGTCCCTGCTATTGGCTTTTCTTTTTGCAGTTAAAAGCATTACCATCAGCTGAGCAGCAAATAAGGAACCGGGAGCTCCCTCAAGTAATGCAAATTAGGGGACAGCATGTGGTGAAATGAGTGTGCTGGAGTATTTTGCCCCACAACCAAATTTGGCATGCAAGTTTTCAAATACACATGGCAGCCCTGATGGCTGTTGCCACTGTCCCTTTTTTCTACCATACAAAGATGCCTTGCACCCAACCTGGGTGCATTTCTGGGTCGTTTGTGCATTCCCTATGCATTTCCAGGTCATTCGTGCTCCAGAGCTTTGCCAAACTGTTTGTCAGGACTTGCTCTCAGCAGCTGCTGTACTCTGATGTGATGAAGGTGGCCTGAAGAGGCAGCAAGGGCTTTGTGCCACCTGCTTATTTTCCTGTCCTTCCCCAGCAGCCTGGCTTGACATAGAGGCCAAAAATTACCTCAGTCTGTGGCAAAGGGGCTCAGCACTGTGCCCCAATGTCTGGGAAGTATCTTTTATGGGGACAAACTTTCCCCTGTGTGTCCTCCAGGTTTTATGTTTTGCTCCTTCTTGAAATTTTCCATTCACTTCACATTAGCAAAGCACCTGGGGAAATGCTTGCTGCTCTTTTAAAACATTTTCCCTTCATTTTGCTCTATGAGATTTAGTCTCTAAATGGAAATCAGTGTATAATCATTACTGAAGGTGTAAGTGGAGGCTAGATCAAAATGGTGTAGTTGCAACAAAAAGCAGAAGGTTATTTTCAACGAAGATCATACATAGACATAGGAACTGCAGAAAAGACGGAAATATATGTTAACAGCAAACCATTTTAAGAAAATGAGATACTATGAATAAACACTAGATGGAGCATATGTTGCACAGCTGAGTTTCTACAGTCACTTTCGCTCCCAGGAATTCTTGGACATAACCAGCTGCCATGTGGCAAAGAAAACCAGAGCCAAGATGTACAGGAGTTTGTAAGCATAGCTGAAGCCCAAGCACAGTCGCTCATCCTTGTTCAGCAAAGCATTTCAGCAAATGCTTCTCCTCCAGTGAGTTTAATGTGGCTTTTAGCCCACAGCTGGCTGTGCTGCTGTGAGCTAAAGGATTAGAGCCTTGGGACGTGGTATTTCTGCTTAAAGCTCAATGGTGAGCTTTGGAGGGGAAAGACAGCCTGTACATGATCAGTTATTGTGGCTTGGCTGGGGTGTGGTGACTGAACTAATTCACTGCAGCTTCATCTGGGCACATTGACCCTTAAGCAGCCTGTTTTTTTTTGTTGGGGGGGAGGGGGGAATGGGGGAGGCAGGGATATGTCCCCCTTCTTGTCTTTCTTGGCCTTCCTGCTCCTTTCTGTACAGAAGGAGTAATTTGCAACACCTTTGCTTCTCTGTAGCTGAATAGAGTAATGCCTGCCCACGTTTGCAGGGAAAATCCCAGTTACTGGAAAATTTGCAGTATTCTCTGCATCTCTCTCAGAGGAAAAACATTATCTGTATGAAGGGAGAAATGCAGTGAAACCTTTAAAAAAATTATAAGCTACTGGATGATACAGGACTGTTTTTGAAACCTGCTAGTATGAAGGGCAAGGTGGATTTTGAAGAATGAGGTTATTGAATTAGCATCTTGGCTACTTTGTTGTTCTGGTGGCCAGTTTTGGGGGGTTGTTTTTTTAAAAAAGATAACTTCAGTGGAATAAGTAGAGGGGGAAATAGGTAAAATTCCTTTGGATGAGATTTTCTCCTTGTTTTTATTACAAAACATGGGCTTTGTGTGCGAGTGGGAGGTATTTGAAATAATTGAAAAATCTTTCCTTCGGGGAGACACCAGCCTGCCTGCAGCTCAGGGTGAACTTGGCCTCCTGCTGCTCGTGCCAGGCTGGCCTGGCCCTGCCAAGTGTCACGCAACGCACCTGCACTGGAACAGGCACCACCACAAGGTACACGAGATGGTTTTGTGTACGCACATGGAAATTTTGAGGGAGATAAGGCAGGACTTGTAGAGATAGGAAGGCTCCAGAGAAGGAGGTGATCTCACCACATCTGTGTTTTCTGTAGTTTTTTTTGACTCATCCATAACCCAACCAGTGTGGCCTGGAAATGACAGATTGCTTTTCATCTATTGATTTTGGCTGGGGCTGGTGCCTGTGACTAGCTGAGGTGGAGTGTGGGGGTTTATTTACTGAACAACCTTGGGCTAGATGGGACTTGGCTGACATCTTTGTGGGAGGAGGTCAGAGCCTCCCCTGTGGCCTCTTGAGCTGCCTGGGGCTTGGGATCTGCCGCAGGTACTGGAGACACAGCCTGTGTTTGGTATGGTCTGCCCAGCTCATCTTCCCCTGCTCCCAAAGGAAGGAGGGATCAGGCACAATTAGTCTTGATGAGAAATGTGGTAGAGTCATATGCTGCTGCTGGATTATTGCTGTCAGATGCCATCACTACAGGGATAGCCTGCCCAGAAGCATGAGGGATGCCAGGGATAGTCCTTCAGAGTTTCCGCTCATTGCCTCTCATCCTACTCAGCTTCTCTAAAAAGTTATTTATGTACTGAGAGAAGTTGAAGGTGTGTTTTTTCTGCCTTGCAGTTTGTTTCTGAATGCCTGGGTGCATGCACAGCTCTAGTTTAAAGACCTCACTAGGAAACCCCCAGCATCTTTAAATGCCTAAAAGCTACTTAAAATTTTGCTCTTGGTTTTCAAAAGAAGCCTATAGAGCCTACTTGTTGGACAGGTCCTCCAGAGTTTTTGAACAGCAAAAGGATATGTTTTCCCAGCAGTGACAGAACTCAAGGAAAACAGAGTAAGGAGGAGAAAAACCTGTGTTGAAGATGCAACCCTAGTGCAAGACTCCCCACCCCCTTCACCCAAATCCCAGGAATTCAGGGATCACCTCCAGACCTATTCACGTAATGTGATCTGACATGCTTTCAAAGATGACTGTTGGTGGAGCAGTAATTTGTCTCTGGATTGGGGTTTTCCAGGGTTTTTGTGAGAAAGTAATAGGAATGTGTCTGTGTATTTGTAGCAGGTTAATAAGTGCATGTGTGCACCTTTAGAGAAGCCAAGGGCTTGGAGAAAGCAAAATTTTACTGTAACTTTGGATGTTGGAAGGAAGATGGAGAAGAGGAGCCACTGAGCCTTCCCACCATGTGACATAATTTTGCACCCGTCATTCAGATTAAGCCACAACAAACATTTTGCTTTATGTAAGGTGGGACAAGACACTTGAGGGTGAAAGAACATTATCCTAAACCACAGTGTTCAGTTGCTTGTGTGTGAAGGCATCTGGTTGGCTCTGTGGGTGAGTCTCTGAAAAAACACATTTTTACAGGCAAAGCTTAAATGAGAACATTTCTCAATAATCTCTTTGGTAAAGCTGTTCTCCTGAGAAAAGTATAAAGGACCTTCCTCTGGCTATTTGAGTTTGTCAGCAGAAACAGGAGACAAAATGTACCAGCAGTCATAATTCTTAAATTGGTGTGAAGAAATAATGGCTGTTTTAGCCTAATTATGTAAAGAATGTATGGAAAGAGTGATGCCCATCCACTTGGGACTTGAAATCATAGGTGGTCTTACAAAGAGTGGAAACTAGATCTTAATTTATTGGTTCTTACAGGAAAGTTGTCACTCTGCAACCAATGTTGGGTTGTCTCAGAACTTATAAGATACTCACCCAGAGACTACCCCCATGGGCTTAATTTACCAGCCCTTGCTTTTGAATTGCTGTATTTCCCAAACAAGCATAAGGCATGAGTAGATCTCAGTGACCTGAAGTTTCTTCCCTGCTGTCCCTTCCACAGGGGCTGCTTGAAGCTGCAGAGACCAGTTCCCCACTGCACTGGGGGGATGGCCTTGCTAGTGCTCTGGTTTCCACATGGAAAATGACTGCTGCAAAATAAAAATCCCAGTGACTCTGGAGATTTTGTTCCCAGAAGAATGCTACTAAAAAATTGAGGGCAAAAAGCTAAATTCTCCAGGGTGTTTTTGTCTTGATATCAGAAGTGATTAGGGTGACTTCTGGGGTGACCTTGATAACAGATCCTATTACCAAGTATCTACAAATCTGCTGTGCCAGGGACAGGAGATCCAATCACACAGGAGCATTGGACACTTCACTAAAGTTGTCTGTCATACAGAGACATGCAAGAGCAGTATAATGCAATGGAAATGGCAAACAGAGTGTTGAGGTGCATAAGGAGCAGCTGGTGCATTGCAGAGGGCTGGTGGGTGAGGTGCACAGCTGCTCTCTGCAGGGTTCCCACTAGCTGGCCCCAGTTCGTACACAGAGGTACATGGCAGCTCAAGGGACGTCACAGAAGGGCCTGTAAGAGAGAACTGAAGTCCTCACATAGTATAGCAGTTTTTTTTTTCTGTTTTCATTTTTAGTGCTACTTTGGGAACAAGTACCTATCCTGTCCCTGCTTTCTACAATACAGATCCCTTAAACTGCTGGGTTGTGCTTGCAAATGTGTGCACACCCCCACCACATACATGTTTTTCTTAAGGTCTCCATCACATGAAAAGCATTGGATTAAGCTCTGGGCTTATAAATTGGGGGTGGGGGTGTTAGCATTTGTAAACTAATTCTGTTAGCTAGCTACCTTTTTTGGAAGAATTCTTAGCACAAAATGAGAAGAGCAGCTATCAAGGCTTTAGTTCCTGTAGTGAACTAAGCTATTGCTATCCAGTGAATAGCTGTGGTGACTTCAATGGTGTTTTCAGAGTGAGAATCAAGCAAACGTTGATTGTTGTTCTCAGCGCTGGTGCTGCAAAGTGTAGGTAACTTGAGCAGTGAATTTCCCAGCACATAAGTGTCCACAGTTTTCAAAGACACTATTTCAAAACTTTGTCACAGCTAAAATTCATCTCTGGATCATTCACTCCTCTGAGGACTAACCTGTCAGTCAGTCAGTCAGTACTTTCTGAAGAGACCTGAGGGATACCCTGTACTGTACAGAGACTGAATTTTAGTGGAAACTTGTGTTTTCAGGGACAGGAAAAAACAAAACCTGCATGCCATATAATTTTGTACGTGCTCAAGAGCCATTTAATGCACACATTGCCACACTTCTATCTTTCTGTGCCAAATGAGTCTTTATGTAATTTGGGCAGATGTTTTCAAATTTGCCAGCAAACTAATGAAACACCAGTGTAGAGGGCTTCTTTTTGCAAATCCAGCCATATTGCACATAAAAGCAGGGAGTGAAGGCAACCAAATGTATCTGAGATGGATTTCCTCTGAAAGTTAACCTGTTTTGTAACCCAAATTAGCACTAGCTGCACTGATTGAATCTTATTTTCTGCAGTCAAGAGCAGGATGACAGTAAAGGAGAGTGCAGCTCCTGTGCGAGGACCCAGCAATGCTATTGGCATGAGATGGTTGATCTATGCCCCAGCAGGTTTGGGGTCCTGCACCATTTTGCTTGTAACAGTGCCTAAAGCTTCACTGAAGGCAATACCTGTTTCTTGAGTAGGTGAAGAATTTACCTTACTAAAGTGTTTATAAGGGCCTGTGCATTCAGTAGGGAGGAAAGTAGGATTTATGGTTAATATAATCCTGCCTTTTTGCTTCTTGTGAAACTCTCCCACAGAGATCAGGTTTATTTTTTTTTCCCCTCCCTCCTTTTCACTGTCCCCTCCAAGGAAACAAAGTAGTCTCAAGTGTCTGTGTTCAGTTTAGATTACCAAGAAATAGCTATTGTTCAGTATGTTAAAAATAAATTAAATCATATTTTGCTCAAGGTCTAACAACTGTGTCTGATTATCATGTGGTATTTACTAAATCTAAGGCAGTCATAACAAGTATTGTCATAATAAGCATTTTAAAACGCATGCATGCATAACCTGCTGCTAATGGGGAATATTCAACACGTGGCAGATGTTTGTTTCTAGGTTTTTTAAAATTCAAAATGGTGCCTAGAGCGTCTTTCTTGGAGAAGTGTGATAACATCTAAATAAATGGCTTAATCTTAAAAACCAATGGTCATCCATAAGCTATCTTTCGCGTCAGTGGCAATTATATTATCATTTCTTGCAATGCCTGGGGAGGTCTCTGCTTATCCATTTGTAAATGCATTTCCAAAAACAAAGCACTTGCCTCTGCTCCAGTTTGTCTGCAAACACATTAATGTGTGTGCTCACTGTGGATGATCACCCAGCTTTCTGTATGAAAATGGCACCCTAGGGCTTCCCCAGTTTCTTACTTCCATACAGAGTATATCTGCATGTGGGCCTCTTATCTGTTGCTTGTGTGCAGGTATTTATGTGTGCCTATGTGTGAAAACACACCCTGGCAGTGGAAGCAGCTACAATGAGAAGGAGATTTTAGCCCACAGAGACATAATTATGTTGCCTCTAGTCTTCTCCTCATGCCCAGTGTGCTGTGATCCTACCTTTGTGGGCTCAGGTAGGCATCTCCTCATCTCTCTGCAAATTTGGGCATGATGAGATTGGCATCACCACAGCCCCAAGTCCCAGGCACAGGCCTCTGCTGGCTCAGCACAAACATGAAACTCACAATTTATGATGATATTAAGATGCTTGGCGCTGGTAATTGATTTCCAGGCGGGTTCATCTCTTGCATGTTTTTGAGGATCTGGCCCAGATGCTGTTTGCTGGAAAATGCCTGAAAGCTACTTGGAGTCAGATGGTAGAGAGCCGTGACAAGGATCAGTAAGTTGGGCACCACGGGCCGGGTGACCACAGTCCCTGGGGATGCAGCTCTCTTGCCTGGTGGCATGTACTCGTTTGCACGAATCGGTGCCTGACCTCAGGCTGGGGAGGAAGGTCCAACGTGGGGGAATGTTTGCAGAAAAGCATGCGACTTTAATTATGGGATTAGAATTAATTATAGGTAGGATTTAGCAAATACCTGCCTTTGAATACATTTTCCTGTTCTCTCCCATAAGGAGTGCATCGAACCCTCTGCCTAATGCTCTCTTCTGGGCAATTTGCCTGCAGTCTTGGTGGCAGGCAGATTTGATGGAGACACTTAAATGACTGCCACTAGATCCCCATTCAGTGATCGGCAGCATGAGGCGCACAAAGCCGGACCCAATAACGTGGAACACACAAAGCGATCAAAGTGCGGAGCTGCCTCCCTGCTTATCGGCACGGAATCGCGCTGCTGGCACGGAGCCTCAGCCTGGCCGCCAGCGTGTCCGAGCACAGCTGTTTGTTCCATGTGGGAACTGCGCTGAGGGCTCCTTCTCTGCAGGGCTGGTGCTACTGAGTGCTGCAGAAGGAGCTTCCCACAGGTCACAGCCACTGACACCGTACAAGGAATTCGCCTTATCAGATGGAACAGGTTTGCCATGCACAACACACTGGAAGGGAGGCTGGCTTTCATGGAAGTGCTTGTAGAGTCAACCAGCCATTTCCTAGGGGTGTTGTTGATTTGGGTTTTGTTTTGGTAAGAACGCTTCACATCTACTGCCAGTCCACTAGCCCCAAAATAATGCAAAGACAGACAACTGGTGACTCACTTCAGACTGAAGTGTGTGATCAGTAGGCTGAACCTTGAGGTGCTGATAATGAACTATGGTGATTGCTGGTTTCATAGCAGTGTGAACAGGGAACTGCAGGCTTGCTTTGGAAACCTCCCTTCTCAGCTGTCACTCATCATTCTTGGCATTGCTCTGCCCTGGGATAGGTTGTGCTGGCTCCCTGCAGTAGAAGTCTCCCAAATTTTCATGATACAGTTGTTTGTGTGTTATTATGGTGCAACAGTTTGCAAAGTGTATCACAGAATTTTACTGTTTTAATCCAAAGTGGTGCCTCTAGCAGTGCTGCAATGAATTATACTCTCTGGTAGAAGTGTAAAAAGTTTCAATTTCACTACCTCTTGGGTCAGCTACAGCTTTGTGAACAAGCCACAGGCTAGCAATTGGCTCTAAAGAACAAGTGAACTATCTGCACAGTTCACTGTAAAACCTGTTAGTCAGTGGAATGCTCCATCTAATCAGATGTATACGAGCAGACAGAAGAGAGGGAAGAAGACATCTCTTTCTGTGACAATTAACAAACTCAAGTATATCCTGAATCTTTGGCCAAATATGCATAAGTGCCAGAATGCTATTCTGAAGGCTATCTACCAGTTTTACTGGTTAGAGAACTCTTAGTTCCTCATTTGGTTAAGTGAATTACTGTACTAAGAACAGAAAAAGATTTTGTCAGATTTGTAAAGGTGCACTGAGTCTTAAATCTGTCTATATATGTTTTATTCTAATATGGCATGGTTTAGGATTTTATGTGTTGTGTCTGGGGGGATTGCTTAGAGAAGAAGCATTCTATTTATTAGTAAATCTCAATACCTTTAGGAAAACTTAGATGTGCATGCAGAAATTCTCTTCACTGACATCTGCAAGACACAAAGACGTGCTGGAGTATGTCTTTTTCTTAAACACTACCCAAAAGATGGCAGTGGAAAGAAAAATCTTGATTATAGAAGTGTTCTTGATAATGACAGGGACTGATTGTTGCAAGTGTTGCAGAGAAGACAATCTATCTTCTTATTAGTTTAAGTGTTATGTAAGTCAGTACAGCTGTCTGTAGTTGTAATGTTCATGTAGGCTGGACTTCTCAGCCTGAGGTACACTTGGTGCCAAACCTAAGGAAACAAGGGAAAAGTGACCAGAGGCTGCTCTTGGGCTTCTCTTGATCCCGAGGCTGTAGCAAGTACTGTTTCAATTGCTGGTGCCACTTGAGGTCTGACCTGCCCTGCATGGCCTTTGAGCCACTCACACCTGGCTGCGGTGTGACGTCCTGCCACGCCACGGCCACTGTCACCATGTCTTCATTTTGGGGATGAAAAAGCTGCACTGTGTCCTGGGTGGACAGAACACAGCCATAGCTTTGGAAAAGGCAGGTGTCTGTCTCCACTAATGCCTGGTCTGGCCAGTGCTCTGCTGCGGGACATTTTGGGAGGGGAGGGCTCCTGGCAGCTCTAGGGTGCCTGAGGCAGGCAGGAGGGATGGCTCTTTGGAAAGGGGTAAGTTTTAGCCTTTTTATTATCAGGATGAAGCAGGACCTTCTCTGAGCTGTAGAACTTTCTAGCTCTTTTTAGCACTGTATGCATACTGATTAAATTTAAATGCTTTACAGTGATCCACTACAGGAAGCCATTAACCCCTATCAAGGAAACAAGGTAATGAAATCTCATTAACAAAGAGAGCCTAATTCTGGGTGCACAGTTTTTTTGGTTGTAGTCTTTTGGTTATAAAGAATTTTTATTTCCTGCATCCTTTTGTAGTGATCATACTCCAGCCTTAGCAATCCAAGCAGTGGTTACTTTAACAGTCCAGCAAGTTCTTGCACTACAAAGAAAGAAATCCGTGTGGGACTCTTGAAGTACTTGGTCTGATCTTAATTCGAAATAATTTATTGTTCTCTGTGACTCCTGTTGCAATCCTGTGGCCTTATGCATTGCCTTCTTGCCAGAAAATTTGCTTGATTGCCTCTGTCTGAAACTGGCACAGCACAGTATTTCTGTTCCTTTTCTCACTTTGATGGCGTACAAAATGTGTTTTCTTGGCTCTTGCCCTCATGCTGTTTCATGACGGTTTTTTTTTTTAAAGAAAAGCAAGAGGCTTTGGAGGCTTTATTTTGGAGACAAATTGTTACCATTTTACAATATTTCCGTTCACTGTGCTTTGATGAGCCTGTCGAGAGAAAGAGCAGCTTCTCTCTCTCTTATTTTTATTTGCTGTGCACTAACTCTGCCACTTCCCAGAAACCCAAAGTCCCAGTCCAAGGGAGATATGAAAACAGTAACAAATGTCTGTAAAATATTTTTCTTGAAAAAACTTCCTCCCAGACAATTTTTTTTGGAAGGTTATTTGCCATTAAAAATTCCTGCCCTTTGCATACTTTTCCTACCTTTGCTCAAACAGTGGAAGAAACAATCTTGCCCTGGAAGGTTAAACATACTAGACTACTCCACCCAGAAATCAGGAGCATGCTTTAAAATTATTTAGCAGTAATTATTTTCCTATTTTATTATCAAATATTGCAGGTATCATCATCTTTGTTGGGATGTGCAAATCAAGACCTGACACACCATTCACAAAATTCAAGCAGGTCTTGGCTCACAAACATATTTCTTAAGTGGATAAATTATTTTACTTTCATGCTACTTTTCTTGATAAAGACTAAGATGACAATAACTACAACTTAGCACTCACTTGGTTAAAATGGTTTCAAAACTAGGCTCGTAATTTTCATGAAAGACCCTTTGTGCTCTGGGTCACACCTGTGGGCAGACATGAAGGTGGAAGTTGCTAGATTATAGGCAGTGGATCTAACAACGTAGGTCTCTTCATCATCTGGCACTTGTATAAAAAGCACCACTGAAATCACCAAAAACTCCTCTATGCTTCCATCATGGCTGAACTGCACACACACATCCCTGTGTCATACAGGAACAGATCTATTCCTAAAGACCTTCTGTCTTTTCCTCTTGTGTAGCCGGTAAGAAATGGATCATACTCAAGTCTGCTTCAGCACAAAAGCACACATCAGTGGAGGGACAGAGAAACAAAATTTGAAGTCATTGCTATTTGTTAACAAGTATTACATTTACAGGCCTACACAGGTACCACCCACTTCCCATTCTGCAAGTGCAGAAATAAGGGTAGCAGGACACAACGAAAAAAGTTGTGAAATACTCCCTGTAGGTTTGATTCAGTGAATACTTACAGCAAGAGTTTGCCATGCCTCTCAAATGCACAGCAAAGAAAAAAAAAACTTCTGAAGCACACACACACACGAAAGACACTCCTCATCCCACTCACACACACTTATCCTGGATACTTGAAAATATATGGTCATTTGAACTCCAAAAAGGTCATGAGGTGGAATTAATTTCCTATATGCAATCCAATGTGCTATGGTTTAAAGCATTTGAAATTACCATATCTGCCACCTTGGAACAATCAAACCGAGGCTAAAGGAAAGCAAAGCCAAGCCCTGAGGAGCAAATACTATCAGTCACTGAGTTAAGTCTCTAAAGTTTACTCAAGGAAAATAATCTGAAATGTTCAGTGCAGCTATTTGGACCCATGATGACTGAGACTAGCAAATGCACAGGCTGGAAAGCTGGTCAGTGCTCCGCTCTGGGGACTAATAGTTGTATCTACAGTGGGAGCCAGCACTTGCATTTCATCCATGCTGCAGCCAGGATGAAGGAATAGGCTGACAAACGTGCATTTGCCTAGCTGCTCGACTGGATCAAAGGTGGACGCCAGCCTCTCTTCAGCTCCATGCAGCACTACGAGGTAGAGCTGGGGCTGGAAGCACAGGAGAATATAGGATTAGTGGGGGAAATCAAAGCACTTCAATCCACAACTGAAATCCAAGCCCCCGATCAGGGCCTGATAAGCTGATGCCTGAGCTGTTAGACCACTGAAATCCTCCTCAAAGGCACCTTGGTCCCAGTGCACAAGCCTTTTCTTAGTGCTGGGTGTGGACTTGAGGCTCCCTTTACCTAGGGATTCTTCCCAGGTTTTCAGACAAAGTCTCTCATTGCTTTCCCTCCTCCCTATGGCTTCTTGGGTCTGCTGTGACCTGTGCCAGCTCTTACCCACTTCTTGGGGGCTGATGCTTGTAGCCTGCTGTTTTGGGCATGCCCAGGAGGGAGGGAATGCAAACCTCAGAAGTGCCTTTTGCTATAGGAAGAATTAGACCCATGTTCCTTAGCCCAAGTAAGACTGTGCTTGAGCTGCTGACGGTTGCTTGGAGTTTGAAAGAAAAATTTGGCACCTGCTTTCAAAAGAGAATTGTGAGCTATGAGCTGAGAGTGGATGGACTTGTGCCTGTGTACTTCATTCACCAGAAGGCACTGACACCCAGTAGAGAGCTAGGATTTAGGATGAACTTCAATCTTCAGCCTTCCTTATTTGGCTGGCTTAGGCAACTCCCCAAACAGTGGCTTTTGTGAATCCCCCTCGGAGGCACTTAACTCCACTTACTCACATGCATGGAGTACCGGCATCTAATTCAGGCATGTGGACTCCATTATGGAGCCAGATGCAAATATCCCCTCATGGATTAGGATCTGAAGGGTTCTATATCCTGTATTGTCAATCAGCTAACGCCTTCGTTCCCTGCCCCATCCTCCTTTTTTTGTTTCTAAGAATCTAGACTTTTTAAAAGCAGATAAGCATTTTTAAAAATTATTCTTTTATCTGTGCAAAGGCGTAGGTAAGGCTTGTGCTAGATATTCCCAGGATGACGCAGTTAGATCAACAATGATTAATTCCACAAAATCTGGCATTAGAAAAAGTAATGCACTTAAATGATGTCATATCCTTCCCTGCGAACTTTGTCCACCAGATTCTCTTTGCTGAACATCAGAACCAAAGTTTATGGCTACCTACAGGCCATGGCTCAACCAAATTCAAGAATAAATCCACAAGGCTTGTATTTCTCTAGCAAGCAAAATTGAGTTATGTTTCATACAGCAGGATGGCTATCAGCAATGCTTAAAATTATTTTCATTTTTGTGTTTTCTTTGACTCTGAGATGGGGCACCTACATTAATTCCAAGTTAATTTTGCCTTTGGTCAAGAAACATGCTTAGATTTTCAAATGTTAGCAGAAATCATGTGTTCTTGACAGAAATACTTCTGAGCTGCTTTGTGGAAGGCTTAACTATGCTAATGAAAGAGATATTCTGGAGTATATAATTAGAGCCCACAGGATCAGAGCAAGAGGGTTTTTTCTTAGGTTTGAGCAGTACTGCCTGAAAATTGTTGCAAATTTCTCAATAAACTAAATAGTAAGGCTGATTAGATCCTGCAGGAATAAGCTTCTTAGAGGACTGTGCTCACAATTTGTGTTAGTAAAGTCGCTCAGGGGCTAGTGTTTTCAAAAGTGTGTTTGCAGCTTTATGAGACACTTGGACAAGTGCCAGCACTGGATGAGGGGTGCAATTTGGGCTGTGTTTAGAGCAGGAGCACTTTGCTGCTAAAGCAAAACTAAATGTCAAGGTACTTGTAGCTGAGAAGCAGCCAAACCAGCAGCCCTGAGCAAGGTGCTGGGAGAGTTCTGGGACAGCCCAAGCAGGCACACCTGAGCATACACACACAAATGAAACAATCAGTAAGAATTCAAATAAAGAAGTCAAAACCCCAAGTCAGCTTTGCTGGTATTTCTGCATCTATATGAGTAGCTTGGGTGACATAACTGTTTCACACTGAGGGGGACCCCACAGCACAACAGCTTCATAGCAGGTAAAGGAAGAAACACCTGGAGAAGAGCTAGGTCTGGAATGGAGGGGAATGTGTGAAGGAATTAACTGAGATACCAGAGATTTAACAGCTCTCTGCATGGAACTAAGAGGGTAATCCAATTTCTTCTATCATCACCAATTTAAGCTTTAATAAGAAATCAGCAGTGATTGTACTGGACAAAAATCTAAAAGATTTTATAATCTCTGGGAGTATATGGCATCCATGTTTGCTCTTTCATTAGATACTGTTCTCGTTACAGCTTTTTGAAAGTAACATGCAGAGAGGGGAAGTAAGGCAAACTTATAAAGAGTTTTCATTTCTTCTTTTAAGAGATAGAGGGCAGAATGTACAAACTGCTGCCACATGACAATGTCATTGACTTTAAATGGATTCGTTTCGAATAGTATCTACAGAAATAAATACTATAGAAATAATTACTATAGAAATAAATATCATCTATAGAAATAAATTAACACCCTCCTTTTCAACCTAAAAGTCAGTACCAGTAATCAAATCCCTAAGAAATTGAAAAACACCCTCAACTAGGTATATGTAATTTTTTGTCAGTTTGGGGGTTTTTGCCTCTTCAGGTTCTAGACTGGATTATCTCCTAATATGTGTACAAATCTCATAATCACCTTTGAGAACTGCTCTTAAATTCTACTTCTGCTTCTCCTCTTCCTGAATTCCTTTTTTCTTCTCTCTCTTCTCTCTATGACTAATAGCTGTATCTTGTTTTATCCTTTCTTGTGCTTAATATTTATCCCCCAAATCAGTCTCTTAACAGTGGTCTATTGGAAATTATGTACTTTTTTTTGGGTACTGTAATAAAGATTACATGCCATTATGCCTTGCTTGGAATGAAGTCCTCATCTTGATTAAATGTGACACCTGAAACGAACTTGTGTTCACAGGACTAAGCCATAAAAAGTTATCCAGAGGAAGGGGAGAGATTTTTGTTTTCCTGCACATGCAGTCATCAGTGTTTTGTGACCATCCAACACTGCTGTGACATTCATAGCCCAGTGAAAACTGTTATGGAAGAGAAGACAAACCTAGTTATTTTTCATTTGGAAATGCAAAATTATTAACGCAATATTGTCGAAGAATTTCCTGGCTAGTTTCCCTTGTCTGCCTCAGGCAAAAAATGATTGCTGAATTTTAATACTTTATGAAACCTCGTGACTATGAAGGTCTAGTAATTCTCCTTGGGAGGATCTGTGACACAGATAAAATGCAGAAATCTGAACAGGCATGATGGAAAACTACATGCAATAGAGACTGTAACTTTGAGAAAGTTGTGTCCCACCAATTCCTGTGCATTGATTATACTGGTGAATATCTATTTTGTGAAGTAAAAAGTATATTTCCTAGAGTTCAGTAATTCGGGCCACTGCATGATCTGGAATAGATTTTTCTCAAGTAATTCAATTAATTATTCCCATGTAACAATTAGCAACATTAGAAGCTTGTGAAATTTAGGAGTTGGAGAACTGGTCATTTGTGCAGACAGGCAGTTTGACATATATAGATAACCCCATGCTAGTTGTGAAATATTTTTAAATTGATTTCAATTTATACGTACCCAGACAGTTATCCATGCAGTAGACTGTAGCCTGTTTTTCCTAATCAAGCAAAACTACAATGAGAATTTTGCTCAATTAAGAACTGAATAATTTGGCTGACTTTTACTCAGTTCTTGGCAGTAGAAAAAATACTGGTCTTTCCAACAGTAAGTGCCAGTGCAAAATATTTTGGCAAGGATCAAACCTCAGTTTAGATCTATGAAATGACCATTTTCAGGCAGTAAAATTAGAATCACTCTGCTTTGTATTAACTTAAAAATACCCAAACCCTGGCCAGCTATTGTGCAGCTAAGTAAACAGGTATCCACTACTGGCCCAGATTCTGTTCTGTTATAGAAGCATTTTGACTGCAGTGGAGGTAACTCCCATTTATAAGCAGAAAAACCAATATCACTGAGTCCTAACTTTTGTATCTGCCTAATTTATTGATACTGATATTCTGCTGTAGAAATTATCAGAGTGGTTAAATGTATCTGGTTCTGGTTTGAAGTGGACAGCAGTGATTGTCACTGAGTCCATTTTACTGTAACTTGTCTTGCTGGTTATGACATTTAATAGGATGTCCCAGATGAACAGCTTCACTAGCCTAGCCCCTCTGAGCTAAAAGGAAATTTTCCAAAGATGGAAGAGTTGGAAGATAAGTGGGAGTGTTGCTTTCCTTTAATTATTTTCTTTTAAGGAAATGTTTTTCTTATCATTCTTCTCATCTATTCAAAACTATCCCAAAGTCTTCCTGGAAATTGGGCTGGAAATGTCATGAGAACAGACATTATTTCATAGATCTGTTTTTTCTTTTTTTTTTCCAACTGGCGACAAAGATCCCATTTAATTAAATGAAAGCAGACTTTGGATGTCTCTGTTGATGAACAGACCTACAGACAGTAGGAGAATGAGGAAAGAACCTGTAATGTAAACCTATCGCATTAAAAATACATACTTATGTTCAGACTTGACTATTGTTTTACAAGGAACTCCCAAGAAAACATGCATGTGGATCTCATTGCTTGTAGAAGTTTCCTTTAAACACTCATGAAATCAACATATCATACTTCAAAGATTTCTTAGTTTAGCTGGAAGTAGGGCTGTGAATGTACTACTCATATCCTTCACCATGGGTTAGCTGATGCCACCAGCAATCCCACTTCATACCTGTGGAAAGGGCAACTCCTCGTTGGCCTGCTTGGAAGCTCTGCGGGCCAAGTGTCAGTGCTGCAATCAGGGCTATAAATCTGCTACATTATTTGTGTGCTGAAGTTTCTCTTCCCATTGTGATGAAGCAGTAATTGAGTTGCAGAATTCCACCAGTTACATGTGAAGCTCATTGAATTTTATTCTCTAACAAAAGCGTTATTTTGTAAATAGGGAGAAAAAAGAGTTTAAATGTAAATGGATACATATGTTTTTTGGTACTTAAACCAGTTTAATTACATCACTATTTTGCCAAATAACATGACATGGACAAGTTAGATGTTAGCCTTTTTTATAATTTAACCAAAGTGATCGTGCATATTGTGTGCTGGCTACACAACTACGTTTCATCTTTGTCCAACCACAGAAAATTAGTGCAAAAAAAGCATGGGAGGATCCAGGGCTTCCAAATATATTAAACTCATTACTAAGATGCTTTCAACTTACTCATAGTTCAGCTTTGTTCACTCTTGGTGATGATGTCTCACTGACTAAAAGTAATAATCCTAAATTGAATTGTCTTGTGAAGAAATGCAATGGTGCCATTGCAATTTTAACATAGACGCTTCTCAAGGAAAACCCAGTTTGAAGGTTACCCCATTTTAAAATTCATTTCTGTGACCTTGTTCAGCTGTGTGCTGCCAAAGGATGCACATTTTAAATGAACTGAGGTGTCAGTGTGCAGAAAAGTCAATGCTTTTTACTGGAGATAAAACAGAGCCTCCCACAGTTGTTATGTCTGAATGTGGGGCTGGTCCTCTGATTCAGAATGGTGAAACAGGCACATGCTGAATGTTTGAATGTTTACGATTCTCATCAGATATTCTTTCTTCCTACAGCGCTGGAGGGGAGTGGGTTAGAAAATTATAATTGTGAAATACTGTTCCCATCTCCTATGACAATATGCTGCCCCAAGAAAACTAAGGAAATACTGGCTTACACTTTTTCCAAACGAATTTACTATAAGTGTGGCAGTAAGTGGCAGTAAGCTCTTTTATGCCTTCATTGTTTCCCACAGTTTCCAGTCCCTGCAGTTGACTGTTTACAGGTGTCTCCGAACCTCTGACTTCAAATAAAGCCACACAGAGACTACAAGTCAGTCTTGATGAGCACACACATTTCTCGAGATTCTCTTTGGGGCTGTGAGATGCCAAAGAGTTGTTTCCTGAAAAGACATTTTTCAAGAAGATGACAGCTCTTACTGGAAGGAAACTTTACAACAACTCTACACTTTGTGAGAGAGGAGTAAAGTTTAGGCCCTGATGCTCATCTCTGAGTAGTGTAATTTAAAAGAATCCTCCACTGGATCAATGGCATTGTCCATGTGTAAAATTGGGATAACATGGCTGAACAGAACCTGTGCTTCATGTTTGTAGCTAATTCATCTCCTGACAAATAGGAGGGGAGCCCTCCTTACTGCCAACTTTCCAATCTGGCATACGCTGAGACTGCAGAAGTCTTGGGGAGTAGAAGGTGAAGAGGGTAAAGAAGCATTGACCAAAAATCACACTGACCTGCTGCAGATAAGTACATTAAAAACACAAAAGAGTGTAATATGGTCTGGAATAATTTTATGTTTTAATCATGTCCTTGTCATGTTGTAAACAGCCCAGTTTGCTGAAGGAAGACAAAACAAAGCAGGGCATGATTTGGGTAAAATGCATGGGGAGGCTGTCTTGGGCATGCACTGGCCTCTTGCCACAGGCTGCTTCCAGTGCTCTGGCTGAGTGGGAAAAGAATGCTGCAGTCCTTGTGTCTTCACCTATTCAGTTTCTGGTTCCTCCACCTCCACCCTCTCCCAGCGTGGCAAAGCAAGCCAGGGGATGCTGTCCCAGAGGATTAACCCTTTGCTCTAGGGGGCTGGGGGAAGTACTCCTACCACCATCAGAGGCCCCACCTTCAAGCTCAGTGGCTCAGGCTGTGACCTGCTTTTGGAGGTGACCTGTTATGACCTAAGGGCTAGGTAGTGCTACTGAGTGAAAAGAGAGCTGAAATGGGTGATGGAAATGAGCCTCTGAAAGCAGTGGGTAGGCTGGTACTTGCACAGTTCTGTAAAAGAAACAGTGTTATTCTTAAGGAAAGGGTACTATTTCTACAGCTATAATCCAAGACATTTTCCTTTTAGCACCAAAGCTGCACTCTGGTATTCATCTTGACTTAGTGCAAACCCTGCATAGGGCAGTTCAGGGATGGTCAGCTCTTACGAGCAATTGCAGCTTTGTAAGCCTTAGGGTTTTATTAGATTGCCTACAGCATCTTTAGTGGATAGAATGGGTTCAGCATTTAAAACCTGTCTTGTGTAATTTTTCTAATTCCAGATACAGTCACCATAACTAATTTGTGGCAATAACAAAGGAGAATTAGGTGTCTTTGTAAACTTATGTGTAACCACAATAAAAAAATGGGGTTTTAAAAATACTTATAAAGTGTATTCATAAAATCAAGCACACTGAATGCCAAATGCTGTAGCATCTGAAGATCAAATGTTTCTTATCGATGTATATGTATTTAAATATTGACAGGTGCTACAGCCAGTTCAGATGTCTGTTGGAGCAGTATTTGATCAGGATGGAAGCTGCACTGGGTTTTCACGGGCGATGTTCGGGAGCAGACACGTCTCGGGACTGAAGCTGCCTGCAGGTGGCGTGAGCCATCCGCTCAGCACAGACACAGGTCTAACACTCCTCTTGCGTTTCAAAGAAGAAAAGCAAAATAATAAAAACATCCTCACATAACTGTCCTTTATATAGGTGCTGTGTGCTGTGTTGGCTGGTGCACGGCTGTGTTATACTGCTTTCAGTGTTGTGATAAATGAAAGATTTTTCTTTCTGGTAAAGGTAAAATTGTATTTTAAGACACAATTTTTTTTCCCTGTGACTTTGAATGAGGAGAGTTGTCTTTCTTTCAGGTACTTTGATCACCTACAGAGAACTCATTACAAGGAGTGTATTCCTTGTGTTGGCCAGGGAAAATATTATATAAACTAAGCCTTAACAAATACCTCCCCTTTTAGTCGTTTCTGGCTTCCTGTCTTTTAGACTAGGTTTAACTTTTTAGACTCTCATTTGTCAAAAGGCTTTGTTTTCTAGCTATCATGGAAGTGTATCATACTGGAATGTGCTTTGCTCTGAGCACAGCAAAATCTGCATAATTTTCTGCTGGTGAGTAGAAAATGGTAAGCATCAGCCCTTTGATCTTACTCATTCTATATTTAGGGAAAAAAGGAAACAAAGTTTGAGTGTGTTTGCAGTTCCTATGGATTATAACTCCCATTTAGGGGTCATATCCATTCCTGGCTGAGTTTAATCCCAATTTGAAATGATGTTTGTATTCCACATCTGGCCACGGTAGGAGGAGGTAAATCTACATTCAGGCATCTTTTCTGCTCCATTCAGCACTATTGAATCTCAGAGAAAAATCGTCCATATCTAAAAAGTGAGGGGGTAGAGGAAATTAAAAGGAGAGGGAAGTTAAAGAGTCTGGCAAGACCTTAAATCTTCAGCTCTTCACAACCACTGTTACCTGTGCAGGTAACTAAGCTTCTAAGCCAGGTACAAAGGACGGCAGGTTTTAGGTAAAGAAACTCATATCTCAAGGTACAAAAATAGTGTCTCAAGAAGGATATGAAGGAATAAGTTGCACAGTGACTGGAATGGGTACTCTGCCTGAGCCTGAAGGAGAAGGTGTGCAAAGAATGTGAGCATCTGAGATTGGAAATAGATCCCTCATGACATCGTCAGGTATGCCTGTGGGAGGAACAGGGACAACCCCACCAGGCATGTTCAGCGCCTGTAGACACAATGTGGGCTTGAGTGTTTGGCACTCACAGTGTGCACAACAATCTCCTCATGCATGATCATGCTGAGATATGCCAGAGGTTGTGAAGTTAGGAACACAAATAAAAAGCGTACTTGGAAGATTAAATGGATACACTTTGCAAAAAATTCAGCCAACACCTGGCTCGCCCGCTGTCCTTTTTTTACTATTTAATCCCAATCACACTCCTAACATACCTCTGAATATTCCGAGTCCAGGAGAGATGCACCCAAAGACAAGATTAATACAGAAGATTTTTTTTTCATTTCCATAGCACAGTCCTGAATATAGCAAGTACTGCTTTCACAAAAAGCAGTGGTTGCAGTCACATCTGAGGTACATAGGTCATATAACTCTTCTTTAGATTTCTGAGGTTACATACCTCCAGGAAAATAATTTCTACTTGGTATATATTTAATTGATTTTGGGAAATAAAAATGTCATTATCAGTGTTTCACAGGCCAGAGCTAAACCTTTCCTAAAGGAGATGTTAATAATATTCAGAAGAGGGAATGAACTCACTGCAGGCAAAAATTATAATACAATAATAAAAAGTAAGACTCCTCCAAGTCTTATTTGGTTCTACTGCAGATTGTAGGAGATTTCTCATAAAAGTATTTGATGTATTTTAGTGTGACTCTACAGAGGTTGGGAAAAAACAAACATGTCCTGTTGAGAGTTAACATATAACTCTTTCTCATCATGCTAAATTTTTAGAAGAAAAACTGCAGGCCACTGGACTTATCTGAGCTGGGTAAGCCTTTTAGCTTACTAAACATCACATCAAAAGTTGGGACTGAGTAAGTGTTAAAGCTTTGTTAGGATGGCGTGTCCTAAAATAATTGTAGAATGCCAAAGACAGAGCTTCCCGTGTTCCTTCAGGCCGAGCAGGGATGCCAAGTATACAGAATTGGAAGCTGTCTTCCAGGGGTTTTTTATTTGCTTGATATTGAGCAGACAGCAGAGACGAAATACCAAAAATGCTTGAAATCCTTATGACCTTTCACTGCAAACTGTGAACTTTGTCTGCTAAACTCAAATTTCTATTTACACTGCCAGCAGAGGCTCCATGCTGTTGCCTTTTCTTTGCCTTTTCAGTTTGTCATTTATCAAGGGACAGCTTCACAAACACTGCACAGGAGGGGAGACCTGCGCACATACCAGACTGTTCAAAATACTTAAGTCTCCATTCTGTGGATTGCTTAAAAATAGCTGTAATGCAAGCAAAGTAGCATGAAGTATGCTGTTTGCACCCAAAGGAAATATTCTGTAGAAAGTCTTAGCTTTGCCATTAGCTGGCATAGCTCACATTCCCAAGCTGTGTCCTGAATCCTTGCTGCTGCACAGCTCACTCAATTTACACCATCTTCCATTTACACAGGAATACACAGGTCACTACTGAATAATGGTCCAAAAATACATTCAATAAAGAACTGCATTGCCTTCTTAAATAAAATATCCTTGATTTCATCCTCGTCTTTCAACATTCATCCACCCTTGTAAATGAGGAGCTAGACTGTTGCAGAGAACAAGTGCAGAGGAGATTTCAGACATATAAAGTAGAAATTATGAGAGCAAGTAGAGGGAGTAGAAAAGTCAGGGTGACTGAACACTGGCATTAGTTTCCAGGCAGGTTGTGGAGTCTCATTGCTGGAAATAATTCAAAAGCTTTCTGGACATGGTCCTGGAAAACCAGTCTAGGTGTCCCTGCTTGAGCAGGGGGGTTGGACAAGGTGACTTCCAGAGGTGCCTTTAAACCTCAACCATTGTGTGATTGTGCAATTGTTCCTATGGAACAATGGAAGACTACTGTGAACTGTAATATTTGTTTGCATAACTTTGCCAATTAAAACAGGACAGCCTTAATCAGTTATTTAAATAAACCAGACAGCTACGTAAAACTCCTTTGAAACTAAATATGAGGTTGAATTATATAACAAATATTTTAGCTGAACTCTTAGTATTAGATGGGCAATTATTCTGACTGTATTTCAAATTTCATTTCACACTGTGGTAGCATTCCTTGAACTTTACAAGGCAAAGGCATTAATAGAGTTGTGTCTGAACTCTTTCAGGTCTAGAAAAGTGTCTTAAAATGTGACATTTCCTGAGAGACTTCTGCATAGAAAATACATTGGTGTTTCCAAAAGAAACTGAGTTCACAAGGAATCATTTCATTGATACATTATATTAATGAGGCTTTTGAAAGAAGACTTTTCACTTAGTGTTACTTTTCCCTGAATGTGAAAGCTATGGAAAACGTGTGGAAAACATTCGCAAAGTGATGATGGCAGCTATGTGCTCTATATGTTATTGTTATTGAGCTAGCTGCTGATAAACCATATGCTTTAGCATATAAACAGGAGGATTTATGCATAATGCAAAACCCATAAGAAGATTTATTGTTTTGTGTAACTGTTTTGCAAATCAGAGAGACATATTGTTCCAGTCTTCCACAAACTTCCTGTTATCAGTATAAAAATCTGCTGCCTACTGGCTTCAAGTTCTTTCCATGTGAGTTGGTCTGGGGAGTAGGGGGGCTCAGAAACAGAGAATTTAATGAGCAGCAGGTTACTCGGATCTCTGCTCTGCACAGTCTGGGATAATAAACTTGTCATCATGGTTACTAGCAGCAAGCAGGAGGTATCTGTACAACATCCCTAATTCTAATGATTTGTGGAGGCAAGCTCATCCTATTCTTTTTATGTGTTCTGTACTGGAGCTTTTTGTGCCAATTATTGCTACTAAAACCCTAAACAAGCCCCTCTTCTTCAAAACACAGACAAAAGCAACCATTGGGTTTATTCACAATAATGCTTGGATTAGTTAAAGAAACCACATTAACCAACAGGAAAAGTAAATTTCTAAGCTATTGAATAACACTGCTATGTTTGGAAAAGATTTTTCTTTTGTAATTCTCCTTTAATTTCCTCCCATCCAAAGCTGTTGTGAGGAGTCTGAAGCTAGGTTTTCATGTGTGAAAGAAGAAGTCCAGCAACTGACTTCTATTTAAAATAAATGGTCCTGGAAACATAAGGTAACATTTCCGTACTTGAGTAATTTGAGGTTTAGGTTCCACTAAAAGTCATCCAGTATTTCCAGTTCCTCAAATCAGACAGGGAAAAGGCAGACCAGTAAACTAATCCTTACTATCAGATAAGCAGGGATTGAATGGAGGTACATAAAGCACGAGAAAATGAGGAGGAAATTGTGGACAGAGGAGATGCCTATGTTGAAGAAGTTTATACACTGAGAGGCATAAAAGGCAGTTCAACAGGAAAAAGGATAGACAGAAAAAATATCAGACTATATAAACTGAAACATTACTTTCAGTCGCTTAGGTTTGCTTTGGATTTTGAGATACGACCTCAGTAAATCCACATAAAATTGTATAACTTTATCACTTGACTCAGTGACCCTGAATTCGGCACAGTTTTTTTCATTCTGCTTCCTGATCAGATTAGAAAATGTCTGAAGTCAAACTGTGCATTCTGGTAACCTTTCTGAATAGTTTTGCTTTCTTCATTTCAATTGTTGTCTTTCAATTTAAAAATAATATTAAAATACCACTTTTGGGTGGGTAGTGACTACCATGACACTTTGTGTAGAGAACCAAAGCAATTTGAAGCAAGCTAGACATTCTAAGTACATTTTTAAAATACCTTATTGCTTAAATAAAATAAATCCCTTAGTCTAGCAATTACTTTCAGATGTTTGATTGTTTATTTTTAAAGAACTGTCATGTCAACCATTTAGAACTGACAAGGACTATTTTGATATCTTCATGAGTTTTCTCTAACGTCTGCTCCCCTTCTTATCTTGGGAACTACATACTCATCTTCATTGTCTCTTGTATTTATCTTAATTTTGCTATATTTTATTGTATTATTGGAGGAAAAACTTAGCAGAGCTGTTTGTGGCAAGATTTAGTTACAGGAAACCCAACAGCTAAGCCCCAGTTTCAGCTAGACAATTAGACTGTTGATTTTGGTAGCAGCTCAGGACTTCTATTTGACCCAAATGCCTTTCAGGTCTATCTGCCAGTTGATGCTCAAGTCTGAAAATTTTCTCTATTCTTGATACAGATAGAGGGCTTTGCTTCCTTTTCATTTGAGGTATATTTCTATCCAGATCTGAATGTTTTGCTGAAATTCTTCTCCATTCACTGGAACAGATTGAAAGAAAAAAAAGGAAATAACAATATTTTCCAGAACTTTCAACCTCTTTTTAAGTTTGTTTTCCCCTTAATTCTCTGTTCCTTGATATCTCTGAATTGCTGAGGACAGTGTTTTTCTCAAAGCAATTTTGCCACTCATGAAAAGTAGTGGGTGCTAATTTGTAATGCTTAACTTAACTTGCTTTTTTCTATCTAGAAGCTATATTTAATAGCTCATATTACTGTTTCACCTGTTGTAATAAAGGACTCTAAAACACTGAAAATGCAATACTTTTAAAAAAATTATCTATATTATGTAACACCAGCAGATACTTACTGAAAGGTTTGAAGAAATTACTAATGAACAGAGCAGTGTTGTTATACAGTCTTTTCATCAGCTGCTGCAAAAACTTCACAGCTGAATTATCAAAGTCCACTGCCATTCTTGGATGGATGTTTTCTTAAGTGGATGGGGACTAAAACTTTATGGATGCTCAGGGAGAATGTAAATACTAACTGAGAAGTGTTTTATTCTCTGTCAGTAGTTTGTGGGCTAGAGTCTTGAGCATTTTTTTTTCTCTTTTTGTTCCTTCTTTTTTTTCTTGTTAGACTTTTCTAGCACCTGATGTAGGGTAGGTCACAGCAGCTGATGCTGGGTGAAAACAGTTACCAGAGGCAGCTCCAGCCATGGAGTGGCCAGAGATCCTAAAATCCTGTCACTGCCCCAGTCCATCCCTCTGGGTTCATAGTTCAGTGCTCCTCAGTGAGTGCCCACCCCAGTGGGTTCCCAGAATGGGGTCTTTGCCAGGGCTGGTGCTCTAGAGCCACACTGTGGAGTCATGTTTGTGTGATTCTGCTGGTTTTTCATCCCAGACAAATCGCATATGACTTCTCCACAAGCGGGAAACTATTGAATGTGGCGCTCATCCTCCTTAAAAGATGTCCAGAAAGTCTGAGGGATTTACATGATTCATTCTTACCATTTGGATTCTTTTAATTAATTAGCTTTCTAGAAACCAAAACAGAGTGCAGGACACTACTGCAATGCAACTTGTTATGCAATAATGCGTTTTTTCTTCCAAAAGTCACACTTGATAACAAACAATACTCATAGGCCTAAGATGACTGTGGACAGTATGAGCTAACGTCTCGTTGTCAGAAAGTTTTCCATTAAGGCTCAGAATGATGTTTAACATATTCTTCCCATTATTGAGCTAAACTAAACATTGTATTAAGTATGGATTTCTCAATGAATCTTACTGCTGTTTATTTTAGCATGTACATACATCTGGAAGTGGACACATGTACTTATGCATTTTGGGGATCAAAAGCACATCAACGGCGTGGTTCACTCTAGTCCCAGGATAAAATGTTTTTTGACATTTCTTTTCTAATGAAACTCCTTACACTTTTCCAACCATAAAAGTATATTTTAACCAATCTTCTTTACAGAAACACAAAATGCCAAAGTTACATATTCTTTCCTATCAAACAGTGGAGAATGACTGAAGGGGTAGATTTCTTTATCTACAATAAAAAGTACTGCTGAGGATGATCACCAAAATTTATGTACCTTATAATTTTCCACTCAAAATTCAAAAGCTTTGGTGTATAGCAAATACTTGAATAACTTCTCACATCCTGTGTAGGTGATGGCTTTAAGACAACTTCAGTTTTAAGCCTTTGTGCTTTGTTTATGGCATTACATAGAACTCACTTAGGATTGCAAAGGTAAATATACTTACATTGAGGTTTTGGGACAGGGCAGAAGACAGACAGGTTGGTTGCTTTTCACTCTAAGAGACACAGATTTCCTGATTGTGTTAGGCCTGGTGTTATTTTGTTGATTTTAGGTTGTTCCTAGGGGAAAAAGAAAGCTTTTAAGAAATGTATGAGCACAAAATCCTTTTTTCCACCCCCCAGAAATATTGAGAACCATTAGTTAAAATTTTCAAACCTAGTGGCTTAACCTAGTCTTTTAATTCCGTATTCCAGCTTTTTATTCAAGGTCTACTGTTCAGAAGTATGAAAACCTGGCAACTCATTCACTTTGAGTAGCGTTTTTAGTTATTCGGTGCTTGTGAAAACTGATGTAGCAGTTTGAATATGGACCAAAATTCCTAGTGTTCAGTGTTTTTGTTGGCAATCCTGTAATAATTATGCTGTAAATCAAATATGGGTTTGGATTTCAAAAGTGCCTCGAGCCATGTTCCCACCCTTCTACAGAGACACTGCATAACTTTTTCAGATTACAAGGTATAAAATTATCAGTCTGAAATACAGATGAAAAACTTTTACCTAATCTTATATTTCTGCATGTGTGTCATGCCCATGAAAATATACATACAAACCCTTTAATGCAATGCATAAAAAAATATCATTCGTTCCCAAGAGGCATTGTGATTGGAAACTACCAAAGTCCCAAGCATTACTGCACTCATCATGTGAGGATGCTGACAAGGGGAGCCATGAACAATGCTACTGTCCTATATAAAATAAAATCTGCTTTTCTATTTTATATTCTGATCATTCTCACAGAGCTGCTACCAAGTCCTATGTGCTTCACAAATCCCACTGACACGACTGGGAAGAGTCTCTGTGATCTGTTGGGTTCAGCTGCTGTTGGGTCATTTATAGTTCAGTTGTGGATGGAGAATTCTGGATGAGTGTGCTCCAGCTGGAGTGAGCACGTGCTCAAGTGCTGTGCTGGATCAGAGCTGGGGAGGGTCCTGCACCTCTCTGCATAGCCCCTGCCCTCAGCTGCTCTCCGTACACTGTACTTGCTGCTCAGCATCCGTCCCACAGGGAGCCATGGGCTCCTGCAACCCAGCTCATGGATAAGCAGAGTGATCGCTCTTTATGTGCTGATTTGCTTTGTAGTTGAAAATTGAGGTATTTGGCCTGAGATCTTCCTTGCCTGTGTTTCTGGTCTCCAGAGCCACTGGTTTCCCAGCAGTCAGAGTAACCCCAAGGAGCCAAACACACCCAAAGGTATCTCTCCATTTACCTTTATCATTTTATCAGCCAGGGCAAGATGCAAATTCAAGAGCAGTGGCTCCCAACCTCTGCAAGGCTGTGCTGCAGCAGTGCCCTGTACCTCAGCACCCAGTGGGCCCCAGGCAGCTCTGCCCTGGGTGGCCTGCCCACCAAAAGACCATGCAAGCCTTAGGGGCAGGAAGCATTTGGAAAGGGAGGAATACTGATTTCCAAGGGAAACCTTCTTGACTCTTTTATTCAAGTCCGTTTGAAATGTGCCCACTACCCCGCTTCATCTGAATGCCACACCAGGGCTATTGTAAGGTCTCTCAAATCTGACAAAAGAACTAGTTAAATTATTCTCAAAACAATGCATTTTAACAAAAGAAGCTTGAATTTTCTAGACAGAGGAGTGTTTTCTGCCAGAAAAGAGATCTCCAAACATCAGCCCCAGTACCTCCAGCGTACATTGTTGCCACCCAGCCCCTGAGTTTCTGACTGCTGGCTGGAATCTGTTTCTCCCTTCAGGTGACTCCAGATGCCCACTTGGTCCCTGCATCATGGCAGTCAGGTAGGCACCTTCCTCTCAAAGCCCAAGCCCCTTTCAGAAAGAAACTGTCTGCTTTTCAGGCCCTTCGTCTTAAACTATGGATTAGATTATCCATGACAAAGCTTTCTGGCCTCTGGAGTAAAATTTATTTTAAAAAATCTCTTTCATGATAGCAAGCTAAGTTCTCTGGCAATAACAATCTGGTCTCCAATCAACCCTTGCTTTGATAGATAATCTGTGTTGATTTTCTCCTGTCTCCATACATCTTTTGCAAGCAGATCCCCGATGAGTTTGTAGTGGAGTTTAGGAGAGATGTGATCTCCTGGGAAACCAATAGGAGATAATGCCCAAGTACTGTGGATTATTTGCAATTGGTTTCATCCAATTCATTGCAGCTGTACAAGGAAATGTGGATTTGCCACCTTTCTGAGAGGACTCTAAAGTCTGAAGAGCAGAAACTGCCAATGTGTTTTGCAGAACTTTGTTGCCATTTGCTTCCTAGTTTTCTGAAGAGTAGGTTTTCCTTGTTTATCCTTCCAAACACGCCTTCTACTGCAAAGGATGAGGCAGTAATTCAGAACACATCTACACCCTATCAGAACTTTTAGAGACACCTCTGGGCTCCACAGTTTAGCTCAGGATACAAACTTCTCTGCAACTTGCAGGTATTTAGGTTTGGAGCTTTGGCTCAGCTTCTTGAATTAATGAGGGGAAGTCACCAAGTCAGAAATAGCTTTGTACACTTAGCAAAGTGGAGACCTACCAGACTGAAGGGGATGGCAGCTACTTTGCCTGTGACTGAGGAGAGAGGGATTAGGCATTTCAGCCAAACAGCTCATTCCTGCCTCTTCCATGCTGCTGTTACTGCCTTGGTGGGATTAGGGAGAGGGTAAAGGAGTGCCAGTGTGTGTACCAGAGGGCCCCAGTACAGCAGCAGCAGTCACATCTGTCCTTTTATCTGCAGCAGGATTTCTCTTCCTTTCTGTCCTGGTCCTGGCCTAGTTCCTGTCCCTCCAAACCAGGACTGACAATCAAGAAAGAACAGAACAATGTGTAGACGGTGATGTTGGAAACAATGGAAGTAAAGGGAAGGTCTCTGGGTGTCCTCCCTCTGAGCAGGAGAGAAAGGAAGGAAAAGAATGAGGAGTCACAAGCAGAAGCAGCTTCACGAGCAGAAAAGTGCCCTGGCTCCTTTAAACTTCCCCACACAGAGGCCACTCAATCCCCACCTTTCACTCTCCTATCTTTCCCCATCCCACACCACCACTGCTACCCCTGCCTGCCTTGTCTGCTCCAAGGATGCCTTCAGCTGGGAGTTTGGTTTCGCTACATAGTGTAACAAATAAAAAGATAAATTCCAGCTCCAGTAGCTCACTCAACAGGCTCCCACTGATCTTTTATAGGGGAACTCCTGGCCACTTTGTGATGCTTTCTTTAACATTCATCTAATATCATTATTATTATCCAGCTCTTCATGTCCTGAGACCAATCACTTGATGTGCATTCTTCCATTTCACTACTTTCAGAACTGAAAACCTGTAATGGTGTGATAATTTAACTTGAAAAAATAATCTCTTGAAAGATTTTCTACTGATACAATCACTGTCTTCCCTGTGTTATTCAGTCACATGTAGATCCTGATGTATACATGAGGACTGTTTGGAGAAATCCCAAGTACAAGCCATGATGCTGAGCAACTTGAAGCAACAAGAGTATTTTTTTGCTATGGAGAAAATATCTCCCAAGAAGGCTTCCTGGGGAAGGAAGGGAGGGAAGGAATATGAGAGAGAGGAGAATGAGAGAAATCATTACTAAGAGAACATTTAAGGGCTGAATTTCCTGATTGATAGAGTTTCATTTCATTGCTCTGCTTTTAAGAATTATTTTGTGCAAAATTGTATCTGAAAGGAGAGGAGAGAACTTATTTTCTCTGTACTAAATCTTCAAATATAGTGACGTGGCTTGCAGTCTTCTTTCCACTCTGCTACCTGCAGGTGTTAACTGAGTGTGGAAAACAGCATTTTCTGTTTGCAATTCAAGTGCGGAAAGACAAAAGCAGAAAGGCAGAAAATCACAAAATCACTGTATTCTCTCTCTTAGCTCAGAAACAGCATGATCCCTAGTTAATTCAAGTAGTCACAGAAATATAACTTCTATTTTAAGCAAGTATTTAAGTCCTGCTGATTCAATATTCAGTCCAAATGCAAACGAGTTTTGTGGAATGAGGCTTGCACTGAACTGGATCCACCTAGTAAAATATTTCAGTCTGCTGTTTGAGGGAGAAAAGCAGAATCTGGTCAACTGTTGGAAATGCCTCTGTAGCAAAATCACTTCTGTACTGATAGGTTGTTCTGTTTTCTAGGGAATTTTTAAGGGTTTTTTTGTGAGAAAGTACTACTGTGGGATAGAAGGTTGATCTGGAGAAAAGTTACAGGAATGTATACACATAATTGCATTTTTTGAAAGTAGCACACTAAATAAGATTTCCTAAACTGTACCAGAAAACATTAACATCCTGGAACTGACATTTTCAATTTTGAATTCCAGCCTTCCAAGTATAATTAGTATCCTCGTAAATGTTTTGGTATCAAAGTTGGGACTCGCTTTGGATAAGAGAGTCCATAAATTCAATTTCTTTCCCATTTATTATTTCCTTTTCCAGAGTTCCAGAGATGACAGCTGTAGTAGTTAATACTAAGAAATAGTAAATTGAAATAGCATGTTTTAAAGTATTTATTAATTATAATATATATTAGTTGCTTTCATTTATAATTCACTTTTCTCCTGACATTGTTATATTTTTTGCTTAAAGTACCTGTGAATCATATCATCCTTTATAAAAAATACACAAATAATTTTACATAACTACAGTGTTTGTCTAATCACACACCAAAATAGAAGGTAGAGGATATGAAAATTACTTATGACAGATGAGTCACATTAATATTTTGTTCTAAACCATGAGAAAAATGAGACAGAAGGGGCGGGAATCAGAACAGATCAAAACTCAGTGCTTTTTGATCCAAAACCACAACTAGCTATTGAGGTGCAAAATGTTCTTTTTTAAATAAAGTGTGAGAAAGACACAGAGTTTTGTACTGCAAATGCTGGCAGCACATAATGTTGCAATTATTTTCAATATTTTGAGATGCTTGAATCATAACCAAAACTTTGAGCAACACTGAGGTAAAAGCATTTTTATTCTCCTTCACAGACACACAAAAAAATTAAAAAGGAAGAAAAATTGAGTTTGTTGCAGTTGCTTTAGAAATGGTGTGCCAAGTTTCTATCAGTGACTGAGAGTAATAACAGAAGGAAGGGCTATCATGGCATCCTCTTGCCTATTTTATTTTTTCCTTTGTAGTAAATTCAGAATCATTCAGATAGTACTCCTGTTAGCTATATGGGATTTCTGTACTGCTTAAAAAATCTTGTGTTTTCTGTCTTTGAAAAGAATCATTCTGACTGCCTTTTAAGGGGAATTTACTATTTCAGTGTATGTGGCTAACTTTGTGTATTAAGCACAATCTTGCTTCCTATTTAGAGCACAGTAATTAGGATCAGTCACACTGGGTACACTCTCAGTAGGTTATCACTCACAATTGGACTTAAGAAGAAACATTACTCACTCCATCTGATGTGATCAGATAATATTATCTATAATCTGACTTGCTGTTGGGTGAACAAGGTGTTCTGTTTCCTAGGCCCTGAGTATTCTCTTTTTTCATTCCCTTTTCTTGATCTGGGGTCTAGCAAAGAGCCCAAGTCAGCAAGACAGTAAACATCCTTCATGAGCTTGTCAGCAGCCTCAGCTCCTGGGAAAGGATGTGTTTTCTGTGGCACCTGAGGGAGGCAGGCAGAGTCCTTGAGGGACTGTGGGGAGGTCTGTGCACTATCAGAGTTTCCAGCTTCCCTAGCTGCACCACGGGGGCTTCAATATGGACCTGACAGACACTTCAGCCTGCCAGACCCCACTCCAGCAAACAGTGGGGAAGGATCCAAGCATCCACGTGGAGACCTGTGTTTTGCCCTCTAGGGTAACTTCAGTGCAGTTGTATGTGTGCTGTAAACCCCAACAGTTACTTTTTGAAGTGGAGCTGTGTTTCTCATCATGAGAGTGAATTAGGTAGATAAGTATTAGCTCTGCTTAACACCACTTGTTTGTTCTAGTTATGAGCAGGGGCCCCATTCCTACCCACTCCCCACTAAAATCTGTCTTTCCCTCAGAAGACAACAAAAGTAGCTGTTCAGTACACGCCATGCCGGGCTGGGCTGCTTTTATGCCACTTTTTCATGCTGAGTAGGAGACATTAAACATGGAAAGTGAACAGGTACTTTATGGACCAATGGTGAAAATTTAAGAACTAAATGGGTGGTCTTGAACAGACAGTTCCTGAGGATTTTATTCAGAGAAATACATGTCTGAATAATTAGGAGCCAGCACAATGCTTTCAGTATCTAGCTGTAAAGGTGTTCTCTTAAGCCAATAAAAGAAAGTTCTCCTTTTTCTCCATTTTTAATTTGCTTCATCATGCCCGAGGGTTTTTTCCTACCTTCTTAGTTTAAGAAATACTTTGAACTTGTTCTGTAGGTATAAAACACATTTTCTATAATCTATCAAACATCAGTAACTTGATTCTTCATGACTGGACCATCAGAGGCTAATGGGGTGTGATTGCAACTTGTTTGCAAATAGGTATCATTGCTGTCTTTTGTTTAGTCCATGAAAATTCAGTAATTTAGTTTTTGCTTGCCTGGCAATGTGTGAGATCCATGCCTGTAGGTAAACATAAGCACATGGGGTAATGGTACTCCATTTCTTTAGTGATACTGGAACTATCACAAGATATGTTTCTTGTTAATAGTGGCTTATAACTGTGATAAGCTTCTCAGGGGTTTCAGCCAAAGCAACTCCTACAAAACCACCTCCCCAGAAAAGGTTTGTTGGAGCACACTGAACTGCAATTAAGGAGTAGGCCTCTGAGGGCCAAGAAGATTATAAGGAGCTATTATTGGTCCAGACAGAAATTTTGCCAGGCCTTCAGGACAGAGTTATGTATCACTGCATGTTTATCTCTGGTATGTTTCTACACCATGAACTTGGACAGAAATTCAAATTTATGATGAAATCTAAACTCTGTTAGGACTACTGAACTTCTGTCTTGAAAGTTTTCCTGATTCTAACTAACACATAGAAGGATTTGCTAGTGCAGCCAAGACTAGCTGTTTCTGGGAGAGGTACTTGTAAAAGGAAACAGTAAGTATAAAGGGCATGGTGTAATTTAGTCAGGTTATTTATGTGTGCCTCTTAAAGAGAAAAAAGAAAGGAAGAAAAAGAAAATAAATGTAAAATTTCCAGTTCCTTACTGCTGCCAATCTCAACAAACCAATTCTTTATCCATTCTGGAATTTTTATCAGCTTAGTCTCATATTATAAGGAAAAATGAAGTGAAGTGCACATTTTTTTATATAATCTAATAAAAAGTTAGAACACATAGTTTCCTGATATATCGTGCAATGGCCAATGTGCTCTGTTTACCACAGGTAGAGGTAGTGTTCCTTACCCTGATTGGCACCAGGCAATTCTTGCTGCTTTCTTGATTTGTTTGGCTAATAACCCACACCACATCCTTTTATGTAATTTCTCTCTAAAAGTTAAGGAGAGCCATAAGCTTAGCCATATGCTAACTTCTGTAGTGTATATTTGAAAGAATTGGTCTAAACTCCATAAATGTAATGGAGATTAAATATATCAGGGCAGAGAACAAGTTTGACTGTTACCTGCATACTGTACATGTGCAGAAAAAAGCAAAAAACCAGAAGTAAATTCTATTTTCATTGCTGATATCCAGATAACTGAATATAGAACACTCTATACCTTTGATTTTTTCCAAATGAAAAAAGCTTAAATGAAGTCAAATTACCAAGCAGTTTCTACATTGGCATTATAGAATCTCACATCATAAAGAAAAGGCAAAACTTTTCTGTTCAAGTCTCCAGAGCACTAAGCTGATGAAGTAATTAAACTGGCATCTCATTTATTTTTGAGAACAAGTGTTAGACGTTGAGTTGAGTATTTGATTAGATTCTTTGCTGAATAGGGGCTCATATTAAAGTGGTGGAAATGCCCCCACACTTAGCAGAGAGCAAAATACCAGTGGCAGGAAAGTATGGGTGGTTTTCTTTTTCACCACACTTTTCCTCTTAAATAAAATCAAAGCAATTAAACATATTCAAACAGACATGTTTTATACTCAGGTTGGGAGGAAGAAATGAAAAGAAATATGCTTTACTATTATTTTTCAAAAAGGAGAAATGTTGTATTTGTACATTTCATCACAGAGGAAAATGCTTTCAGATTACAGAGGAAAAAGTACTGAGAATATGTTCAAAATACTCCCCTTGGAAGTAAAATGCCTACGTGGACTGTAAAGTATGACCTCCTCTTCATTCCCCTTAGGGATTCATGCTGTTTGTTGTCTGTTCCTTTTAAGGCAAGATTCTAGGAGTTTCCCATTACAGGCAAGAAGGAGAATTCCTCTCCATGCTAATATAGTACCCAATAAGCTCATGCTAGCAGCTTATTTGGTCATCTTTACAGTAGTACATAAATATTCACATATTTATCTTCACAGTACCTTGTAAGATAGGGAAGAGGTACTACTCCCATTTTTTTGCTGGAATGAGGCCACAAAGTCCTCTCCCCAAGCTTGGTCAGGAGATGTGTAAGAGATGTGGGGCATAGGAAGGAGGTATTCCCTGTCTCAGGTACTGCCTTAGTGGGTCAGCCTTCCTTTCTACAGGAACATGGAGCCTTATCCAGGAACAGCAGCACCAACACTGCTTGTGTGTTTGAAGGAATCATGACACATCCCACTTCTTGAATGATGTTGCACTTGGGATATGTCCTGTGAACCCAGCCGGATCTCATGTTCCCCTGCCCCTTGACTTCCTAACTCCAAAAAGCAATGCCTCCATTTTTCCAAGCACTGAATTATTTTTATCTTGTGAGTGTACTTTGCTAATTAAAACTTAGAGCATACATGTTTCTATCATGCTTAGAATTTCTGCTCTGAAGTTTCATCCCTTGATGCATTTATGTAGGTGGTATTTACACATGTGACTGTATTAGGCTCTCAGCTGTACTGCTGTGCAGAGTAAAAGCTTTAAAGAGACAGCAGCTGTAAGGTGAGTTGTGTGACAAGTCAGCAGTGATGCTCAGATGTCAGGCATGAGTCATGCAATAAACATGGCAAGTGCCACTGAATATTTATAATTAATAACATGGGCTGATAAGAATGATGACATTAATTAAACGTAGAACAATTGGGTTTGGAAGGGACCCTAAAGAACCCCTAGTTCCACCCCCTGTGCCATGGGGCATTAAATTATTTTCTCAAATTTATACAATAAGAAATACCACAAGCACTGCAAAATGAAGTAAGTACTTTGATTTAGCTGAAGTCCTACAGACAGCAACAGAAAGAACATTTGGATGGAAACATAACTAAGCAGAGATTCTGTAAATATTTCAGCTATAAAAAGCCACAGAAATTCAGGCTTTGATGAATTCCTGAGAACAAAAAGATTTACTAATGCTAATTCTAAAGATAGATACCTCTTCTGAGTTAACAGAAAGATTTTGGTGATAGAATGTTTCTAATCACAGTTCTAACATATCTGAATTTATAAAGATGTGTAGAAAGTACAGATCTTGAATAAATATGGATTGTAAGATGCTGACAACATTCTGGCCAGCAGAATGGAAATATTCTTTTTAAGTATAAATCAGATGTGTGTCACTTTAGATTAATTAAGAACAAATTCAGGATGATATTAGTTTGTTTATTTCATTTTACTTTTCCATAAATGTAGAATTGAGTCTGATGTCTGTCTTTTCAGGAGGTAGCAAGAAGGATTTTGATAGAGTGGGATGGAGTGGCTAAATCTAAATTGTTCTCCATATTGTAGCCATCTGAACATGGCAATATAACTTTTCTGTTCTAGAGTTCCAACTGCAATTAGTACTAAAATCAAATTTGCATGCATGTGGGAGAACTCTCCAGGAGTTAAGCCCACTTACTTTTATCCTTGGTATTTTAACCTGAACTAATCTGAAGTCATATGCTACAACAGTTATAAAACCACTTTATAGATAAATTCCACCCTTCTTCTGGATTACATCACAGTGACAGGACACTCAAAAGTGATCTGTAAACTTGTAATTTCCAACATGGATATAAACCTTACCCATAGATAATTTCTGTGTTACATGTGGTAGAAAATAAATCTGTCCTGTTTCCATGCCTTAAAGTATTGAGAATTTAACAGACTTAAACACCTTCACTGGTGTCCAAGTCATAGGGAGATGGGGATCATAGAATCTTAGAATTGGTTGGGTTGGAAGGGGACCTTGAAGATCATCTGGTTCCAACACCCCTGCTGTGGGCAAGGACATCTTCAACTAAAGCAGGCTGCTCAGAGCCCCACTGAATTTCCTTGGGACTCAAATATTTCCTAGGGACTTAGATATTATTATTGATTTCATGTGGGATGACCTCAGATACCATGCTCAGAAGTAATAGTCTAAACTCAGAGAAGCACAGAGTTAAATGGAACCCTTAGCTTTTGGAAACTGGAAAAATACCAGCCATTTCTTCCCTCAAAAACTGACAAATGCAAACAAAAACATGAAATTTCTTACCTTCCTCAGCAGCTGGTTAATGCCTTTAATTTCTTAGGCAATAACAGTACAAGGTTGACTGGGATAAGTTTTATGTCTGGCAAACATTAAAAAGATATTTCAGATCTTAGCGGGATAGCTGGCAGGTTTAGTAGATACCATATTTGGTTATGAAAACAGTAAAACAAAGGTTATGGTTATTTTAATTTAAAACTGGACTTGAATAGGATGAGGTCTGATGAAGAAAGATGGGTCAGATTTGTATATGACTGATAGATACAGCTGTGTTAGAGATCAAAGCTCGCAACAGAACTGCACAGCTATTAACATAGTCTTTTTATATCACTATTTTCAGGTGAATTTTTATTGAGGAAAGAAGTGTAAAAATATCTGAGGACTGATACGGGATGACAATGACCAACGATGGGGAAAACCAGATACACTCTGACTCCCAAAAATCACAAGAGAAAATGAATATTTCGTTCTCCTAAAATGAGCTCTTCTTCTAAGAAAGATATCCCTGTGGGTTAATTTTCCCCCAAAGATGAACTCTCCATTACTTAGAGGTATAAATTCTTGCAGAGGTCACCAGTTCATTGAACATGAGTATCTCCAGCAGAGGACATGAAATGGGTTTTCAAGAAGCCATGTATCACCTACATGGTAGATCCTATTCTGGGACTGAAAAAAGACAGGTAAATTAGGCAGAACATGTAGAGATATGTTGTCAACTTATCTTCAGCTGAGCTGGTTTGCTTGAGAGCACACGAGGAGCAGTCTTGTTAGATGCAGGGTCTGCCTCCCATAGAAGTCTTATCAGCCAGCAGGCAGGCCATTTAACAGCTCTGTGCTAATGTCTTCAGACATGCTAATGTCTACAGAATGATTATATTAATATTTACCCACCTCATAGTGGAAGCTGGAAGAGATTAATTAACGTGTAGTTATTTAAAGCTCTTGGACTGAAAGCTCTGCTAGAGATCCAAGATATTAACTGATATTATTATTTCTATACCCAGATGATTTGCTCACGTTTGCCACATGCCAGCACAGAAACCTACTGGATGCAACGCAGTGTTGGACATTTGCTCAGATGAGGTCAATGGTATAAACAATAGTTCTAACTGGCAGGGTGCTTTGGAAGATCCAACCATCCTAAAGCTTTACTGCAACTCTCTGGCCATATAGAATACAAATAAACTTCAATTTATGATTCCATTAGCTCCAAATACACTAAGGAATGATCTGGGAATTCATTCCAGCAATATTCAATCTCATTTTAGCAGATGTCACAACCTCCACCTTGGACTGAAAGCTCAGTGTCAGCCAGCAGAAAATACAGTTTTAATATGCTGGATAATAAGGCAAATGCTGTTATTTGGAACTTCTAGCAAAGACACCTGCTGACAGCTGGCATTAAAAGGGCAATGACACCTGCTAGACGCATTGCAAAGAGGGCAGAGGCAAAATCTGATCCTTGCTGAAGTCAAGGAAAGTTTTGCCATTGACTTGAAACATGCCAGAATTTCTCTTACAATTGCTAATGATTTATATGTGTATCTACAAGGTTATGGGTAGTTCATGAAATATTTATACACAGGCAGATATCCATAGTGTCAAATAATGGGGACGCTGAGATACCAAAGGAATATTATTAGAGTAATAAATGTCTAGTAGAGAAAATAGATCCCACCTTACATTAAAAACTGATTGATTCCAGAGTTTGTTATCCCAAACAAAAGTCATAAACCAGACCATTCAGTGGTGATGGGGAAAAGCACTTTTCAATGCTTAGTTGGTTTGTAATTTCTAGTAGCAAAATGTCATCCAAGAATATGGGAAAAGGAAAGAATTCCTGTGCATTCACTTTGTGCAGCAAATACATCAACTGACTCCTTTTTAAATTTATGCAGATCCATGGGCTTCGATGGGAATCATAAATAATTTATGCAAAGCAAGCTCTGAGGAGAACCAGCTCTGGTTTTTGCTCATGTATTTTGCCAAGTATCTCTTTCTTCCTCAGTATTGTCAGTCTCCCGTAAGTGTCTAAATTATTTTCTTGAAGTTGTATTTTAAAAAATTGCAGCTTTTAATAACCTGCCAATAAAATCTCTGCAGCTGAGTCTGCTAAAACACTCATTTATTCTCTAAAGGGAGCAAATTTGCATACAGGTTTTTGAGAGTGCTGGGAGAATGTTTCTCTTGAAGTAATTTTTTCCAAAAAAATCCCAGAGTGCTTGTTCAAGAGGTTGGTCTGACAGATGAACTTTCACAAGCTGAAAAAATCTAGACTGGTTGTGTCTTTCCAGTGTATATATCACTAGCTAAACACATAGGTATTTGTTTTTATGTGAGGTTTTTATGCAAAGCCTGGACAAGAGCCTGACACCTTGTTTCCAAGCATGCACAGTCAGCCATCAACCTGCAGCAACAGGCAGCCCTTCTGCTGAAATGTACCATGGTGAAGTACTTACTGCTTCCATTTTGGTGAGTAAAGCAGAATGAAAGCTTGTGTTCATGTGAGGAATGGAAACTGAGCTGACTCTGGAAATTTTTTCCAGAATGGCTATTGCAAAGTGCCCCTATCACCACAGTGAAAGCATTAGACTAAATAGTCTGTTTTGCTGTGGTTCCTCTGGTAACAGCAGCTGCTGTCCTGTCACAGTGAACCCATGGCAGATGAATTCACCAGTCCCGTTCCAGACAAAAAATTGTGGGTAACATACTGTTGCTTAGGAAAACATAATATGGTGGTTTGCAGACAGAAGAACCCTGTGGCTTCTGTTTTCTTCCTCCAATGTTACTGGTAGTGGCAGACTTAAAAGGTGACTGTGTTTTAAAGGGAAGTATATGATCACATGCATTACACTACACGTAACACAATTCCACCTGCTTGTATCTGATGCAATCACATCACATGTCATAATGTCTTTCAAGTTTCAATAAGTACTCTGTTTAATTTTTCCTGCTTTATAGTATTTTCTTCCTAAATCTACATCTAGATCCTGTAATACTCTTAACATATCTGCAAATCTACTACAGTAGCTACTTTATTTAAATAACAAGACTCCCCCTTCACTGAGGAATTAAGCAACCTTTGTTGGCAGCAGTCTGCTATAGTGCTTAATTCTGTAAAGGTTGTGCAAAACCCAGGCTAAACTATTGAAAGAATGTTTCAAAAAAATCAGAACTGAAGGTTTGCTCTGTTGCAGAGCAAATAAACTTGCATTAGCTTTTCAAAGCAGACCTCATTGTTCAATGTCTCTGAGGCAACTGTTGCTTTCTCAGCAGAAATGCCTGTGATTCAGTTTAAACTGGTCCTGACTTTTTTTCACTGCATTGAATGATATCAGCAGAAAACTGTGCTCTACACGACCAAGAAAGTAATCTACAATATTGTAAGTAAATCTGTCTTTACAGCAGAAAACCGAGAGTAACATGAGGAGATTATCCCGATTTGGCTTACACATGGATGCTGTCACTTCTCTCAGCCCAAGCAAGTCTTTGATTATTAATCTCAGTGCCTCTCATGAAGAAGTCAGGGAGTGATCAGTACAAGTCAGTGTGAGCAACAGGCACAAGATCACTCTTCAGGTCTCATGAATTGCTGTTGCTCAGCAGCAAAGTGATACTGCTGATATGAGCAGCCCAATCTCATTCCCACTTGATGGAAAAGCCTGTGAACCAATAGTGTAACAACAAATGTGTGTGAAGGTGTAAATAGCCCACTGAAAACAGCATTACCAGGTAGACTGCTGCTTTTCAGTCAGGATTTAAAAACCACTGTGAGTGGGTATTGCTTACTTTGGGAGCATGCTGACATACCACAACTGGAGAAAATGAAATGATGCCTCTGCTCTCAACAAAATCAAGTGCCTAACAGTGCCAGTTGTGTAGTAATGCTGGTTAGAGCTGAAGACAACTTACAACCACAAGACTTTCTAGGATAAGTGTTCAAGTTTTGTTACTACCAACTTAGAGTCAGGAAAACAAAGGAAAATTGAAAGAATCGTTTGCCTGAAGGTTCCCAGCAAGTCACTGGCAGTGCCAAGGCTTAGGTCTGGTTGCTGAGCTCTGTGTAAAGTATCTCTTGGCACAGAGATGTTAGCAGCCAAGTTTCACTGGTGGAAAAAGTTCAATTCATGACAATTCATAACTTGGCTTAGGTCATGACTAGACACTAAGTAACAATTTTTTTTTTTTTAAGATCATTCAATTCTGTACTAAAAAGCAGACTCAGACTTTATGTTTGTAGTGTGGTTAAACAACTGCATACGCATATCAGATTAGTACACATTAAGTATTCAGGTCTCAGCTTTTTCACCTTCCAAGAATTTAAGTAAATTCCTTATCTGTTGATGTGCTGATCAGTCTTCCATTACCAACATTTATATAAAGAGAACACATATAGATAACTTGTGTCATTAAATGCTACTGAGACATATAATTTTGAAGGTGCAGTAATTTCGAATATTTCTAGCATGCCTAGTTTCCCATTAATATAGTTTAAATTTTAAAAAAGATCCTTAAACCTTAGTTCTCTTTCCCAAGCCTTTCAAAAAATGGTGGTGTCAGATATTAGAGAGTTAAACTGGGTGTCTTTTGTTTAAAGTTGTTAATGTCTGTCTCATCTGTTCTCTCCTATCATTTTCAATTTATCAACAGTGTGTAGTAATATGTTTGATTCCTTAGAAGAGAAAAAAGGATGGCAAAAGCAAGTAAATATGTCAGTTAAACCCCACAAGTATTAAGTCACCTCAATTTGTTTGTCTGGTAAAAACTGGGCTCTCATTGGGTGAACCGAGGCCAGCTTGATTCACCACCAAAATGCGAATCTGGATCTGAGACTGAATTTGCAGATGTGCATAAGAGAAATCCCTTGAGTTTTGAAATAATTGACTTTAAGGAGAGGTAGGAAGAATGTAAACAGCATTATTAAGCAGAATGAAGTTAATTAGTTACTGTCATTACTACTGAAATCAGTCTCAGTTTGGCATCATGTTGATTTTCTCCTTTTGTCTAAATGAAGATAATTTTATTTTTCAATTAATTTAGGTTGCACAAATCCAGGATGTTTCTGAACAGTCTTCTTGCTTATAAACAACAAAAGGAAATGATGTCATACATGAAGTTAATAACTAAGAAGTGAAGCTTTTGTGTGTGTGAAAATTTCAGTTTTAGAGCTTTCAGGGGAGAATGAGGTATAAGGACTGACAGCATGAGTTGGAGTGAAGAGTGCTGAAAATATCAAGCATGTATGGAAAACCCCAAGCATGTAATTATATGCTGTCCTTGTAGAGAATGCTTTCTAATTGTAAATTTGGGCTTTAGGAGGCAATCTTAAAAACAATGCTGTAGTGAAAAAACAAGACAATGTCTCTCTTTCTTGGCTGTCTGTTTATGTAGGCTGCCATCCAAAGCTGTCAAAGAATCAAGCCCGCTTAGCAGAGCTTTTCCAGGTGCTTTCTGTCTGGTTAAAGTTTACATACAGGCTGATTCAGAAGTGCAATAACTACAATTGAATTACCCATGTTCAAATTCATTTACACTTCTGTTCTCTGGTATTCAGCTGAGCCACAGAGCATCTCATGGGTCATTCAGATCCACAACAGCCCTTCTAATGGGAGTGATGTACTTTACATGTCAACACAGACTAACTTATCTGGCTCATATTTTCTCTCTTGGAATGAAAAACTTAAAATAGATGCCATTATAATACTTGGCTTTCATTTAAAGACCCATCTACTGATGCCTGATGGAAACATTTTTAAACACTCCATTTAGAGATAATTTTGCTCATATGTTATAGATTTCTTCTATTCCTCTTTCTCCAGCTTGAAGTAGCAGGGGAAAAAAAGGGTTTTGTCTGATTAATATTTCAGTCTTATTTCCTTTGTGACTCCAAAGTGCTGAAAGTTCCAGAGCAATCCATTATGCTATCACAAACAGAAAATTGCACCTGTTTTTTAAAAGTAATGAACATTTATGTCTCACCTTCCTTACCTTTAAAAAAGTAACCAGTATAATGAATGATACAAATGATGACAGTATGCCTAAGTTTTAAAAGTGTCCGATCCTCAGTTGGAGACACTTTGAGGCAATCTTGTTCTCAGAAATGGGTGGTCTGTACTTGGTGAAGGCTGGCCTTGTTGTGCTGTTTCCAGCTGGGCATTTAGAAAGCCAAATATCCAAAATCACTCTTTCCTTTGAATGTTGTGTTCCAGTCATCTGATGTGTGTGGAATTTGAAGCAGCTAAATATGTGCCCACAAACTGAATGACTGATTGCAAGAACAAAAATTGACATCAGTTTTGTAAATTATCAGTGATTGTTCAAATGAAAAATAAGTTACAGTTTGAGAGTTGAAACCAACCTAAATAAAAGATTGCTAAGAAACTCTGTAAATGCAAGTCTGTTTTTAACAAATGTAATCAGTTTTTTTATCACTGTTACCAAGATTGTGGCAAGTTGTCATGAATTGTGGCAATTAGCCAACAGAAAAATACTGTCTTGAGTTAAAAGACTAGTGAATGCTATGATTTGTAAAAGGATATCTGCTTTTGCCAGAATGATCCCTAAAAAACTTTAGAAGGAAAGAAGCATTTGCTGCAAAAGTGAAAGAAAAGGGTCAACTACTGAGTAAGTAGGGTACAGTTAGTGTCTGGGCCTTTTGCTTTTCTATCAGATTTTCCAAAATTTCTTCCATTATTCACAGTGCTGCCTATCATGTCAGGAAAAGCCTTATTTAAGCCCTGAGATATCGTATAAAAGACTTTGCATGTTTAATCCATGGAATGGGGAAAATAAAAATTGTAATTCTTAAAAAAATGACAAACAGAAACAAGTAACCTCAGGTTTACGAGCCTTTGCCTTTATCAGCCATCAGGTGGACTCCTCTAAGCCACCTCAAGCTAATGTTGCATTGGTATCACATCCTTCTAATCAAAATGCTCCTTTATGTGTATCTCAAGCACTGCTGTCTTCAGCTCACAAAACGATTGCTTGTTTGCTTCATGTTTACCAAATTCTTTATCAAGATATGTAGAGCTTAACCAAGGAGCTTTGGCCAACATTTTCCAAATGTCATTGCCTAAAGCCTGGCTTCTTTTCAGAGCTGCTGAGCATCAAAACTTTCTAGAGACTTGGAGAATGAATTTTTGTGCTCAGCTGTGGCTAAGCACAGATTTAAGCACCTTAGTCCAAGCACTCAGCATTTTTGTTTAGGGTTAGGGACTAGATGTTACAGCACTGAGCTACAGAACTTCTATCATATGCATACAAGTAAGGTGAATATTTAGGGTACACTAATGACCTGTTAGAATTATGAGAACAGTAATACTTTATGGACATATTATATATGAATAAGGCTATTTTGTCTTGCAGGCTATTTTGTCTTGACTTTCTTCAGAGGAAATTGTAGGTGCTGACTATCTATCAGGAATGAGTTCCTGCATGAGGACATGAGTCCTCCTGCGTGACTTTCTGTTGGCAGAAGGAGTGACTGGCAGTACCCTTGCCTTATGCCTGCTGACCTGGAAAAGCTCTTATTTTAGTGTAAACGAGGTTGGTGCTGGGATCAGCATGAGAGTTATTTGATTTTTTTCACCTTACTCTTCCTGGACTGGATAATTAAGGAAAAAAAAAATCACTCCAGTCTGCACTGATTCCATGGAAACCTAAAGCATATCACTAATAGTGAGCCATATGTACATGGGATCAGCTCTTCACCAATTAAACTGTGCCAGAAGTATGATGTACAGGAGTCAGGCTTTATAAGGTCAGGTCTGGATTAACTGTTTTATAGAACAGCATTAAGCAACAAACTTTGCTGTTGAGTCATTCTGAAAGAAGTGAGGCTAAGTGAAAGGGAGAGCTGACTTCAGATTTCATGTCTGAATCCATCAGAGGTCAGCCCAATGTGAGAAATGTAAAGTAGAATTCATATAAATGTGACTAACTTCCAGGATTCAAGCATATTCTTAGCATAGCAGTGTAAGGATGGGGAAATGCTCATGGCAAAATGTTATTTCATTCAGATTTCAAAGCTTACTTCATTCCCCTGACAAGTTTTGATCTCTTTTTTTTTGTATTTTCCTGCAAAATTTTTTTATCTGTGTTAAATGAAAGGAGCATCCTTTCAAAGTCACACAGTAGCAATAAGCCTTTCTTGAGACACAGATTCTTATTTTTCATATGTTCTTATTTTCATTTAACTTAAAACTTCAAGCATCACTCGTCTCCTAATAAATTGATTTGTCTTTCATGTTCTTCTAGTCAAGTGGCCCCATCACAGGAGAAGGTTCTAGAAGTAAGGCATCTTTGAAGTTTAGGTCCTCCCATGCTTAGGTGGCAGCTCTGGGGTGGTTTTAGGATTACAGTTTTAGTCAGAAGTATGTGTGTTGCAGTGAAGCATAATTTTATTCTCTAACAGGCAAATGAACAACTTTTTGTAAAATAACCTGAGATTTGTTTTTAACATTGTCCATGCTAATAGATTTATCTATTCCTGTCTTTCAAAAATAAAATCAGAGGTAATTATTCCTTATTTTTGCTGAGAGAGTAATCATCTTATGTTTATTACAGTGCTTATGTATGGGCAGATATCACAAACTGGCCAAAGCACTGCAACATTTCCGAGCTGGCTACCAATACACTTCTCTGTGTGCAACAGCCCTGACTCCTGCATGAAATTAGACCTAACTTTACCCAGTTTTGTCTTAAGAGATAATTTTCAGCTACTTTCTAGGAGCTTACAGAAGCTTGTTTAGTTATTAACTAGCTTCAGAAGTTTTTAATGGCTTGGAACTTGCACAGTATCTGAAAAACACTAAAAAATGTTCTTGATACTGAATAAATAACAAGAACAGACCATGAAAAACTTAAGATGCAGGAAGAAACTAGTAAAACTGTGATGACAGAAAACACTTGCAAACTCCTCCTTGGTACTGAGGTACACTGGTCTCACTTAACGCTTTGGACAGCCGTTTGTATGATGTGTTATTGCAATCTCCCTGTCCTTAGAGTGGTTCAGAAGCTGGATTCAGAAGGGTTGTTTTGATGTTTTGTGCTTGCATTTCTATGTAAATATGTTTTAATCAAAAATATTTGGGGTCTTTGTTTTTCTTTCTAAATGCAAAAACCATAAAGTCTTTTGAGGACATCCAGCTCTTAATGAAAAATACCATATCTGAAATCTGGCAAGACAGCAACAAGAACTTTTTTCTCCCCACTGTGCTTCTTTTGTGGCTTTCTCCTCGTTATTGGTAGAGCCAAGAAGCTACAGCCCTAGTGGGGCCATTTTGGAGCTGGTTGCAGCTTCCTACACCTCCTTCTTCCAAGTGGTAAGTGCTCTTGACTCCTATATTGTTTTAATACTCTTATTTGTTTTTCTCTGTCACACTTAAGGAGACAATGAAAATGGAAATATGAATTTCAGAACCAGAATGAAATGCTAAGGCTTTTGAAGTGGGTCTATATTTGTTGAGTGTCATTCTTCTGAGGGAAAAGTACTAACAAGTATTTTTATATACATATACATACATACATATATATATATATATATATATACACACACACACACACACACCACACTTTGAAAACATAACACTAACTGAGGAATGATTTTCAATCTTTAGGCCTCTAAAAAACGCTGTGGTTTGGTTTTGTACTTTTGGGGGGAGGGGAGGAAAGAGGGAAGGTAGGATGAGCATTTAACCATTTCTGAATTTATTTGCCAACTTACCTATTCTCTATATCATACATGCATACACTTTCTCCATCCTGTATGTGTTAATAAAATGAAGGCAGAGATGTTATAAAGGTATTGGTTAGCTCTCCTGAAATGGGAGGGATTATATTAGAATTTTACATCATATTTCATAAGTCTGCTTGTGAACCTCATACTTCAGGAAGGCTTGAAATAACCCTGAAAAATATAAATTACATGTAACTCAAATGCAGTACGTTTTGAACAGGTTAAAAAATACTTTTGAAAATGATCAGCAGCTTTATAATTTTTAATGGCATATCAACCTCACAAACACTACCAGGGCTACCTCAGCAGGTGACTGTAGAAGATGGAGCACACAGAGCTAAACCTATTGTGCTTACTTGTGTTTGTCTGTCTCTTCCCAGGCCTGGGAGGGAAAGTATCTTGTGTTCCTGCTCTGGGGGGATGTTTTTTACCAGCCTATAGACAGAGTAATCCATCTGGTGTTTCCCATGTTCTTCTATACTATAGAGGTGGATTTACATAACATGAAGAGCCATGTTGCATCAAAGGCTCTTGAAGTGCCTTGATTTGATGCCACCCAACTCCTTCATTTTACCATTCTGAATTTTATAACAAAAAATACTGTGATGAAGAATAAGGCATTCGTAATTATGATGTCTCTGTTTTTAAAGAGTTATCTTAAAGAGCATGGTTCCTGTTTCTATTTTTCATTCTAAATAGCCTCTGGCAGAAAAGCACCAAATATTGTGGATATTGTGAACTGTGTCTATACCTGACTCATCTTAAGCAAAGCTCTGTTTTCAAGAAAGTAGGAGCATTACCTGAAGGCAAAGCGCTGAACTGGGCCCTTATGTGGATGGTTTCCATATTTTAGTAAAAGCTTGAGAACTTAATTCAAATGCTTGGAAACAATGAAGCTTGAAATATGCCTGAAGTGGATGCAGATAAGATTCTAAGCCACAAAGGTAAGAGAGAAGGGACTTTGACAGAGTGTTAAAAGGAAAGGTATGTATCGCTGCAAGAGGCAATACTGCTTAGGACAGGCTGATGACCACTTTATCTCTTTTCTGCAGTCTGACTGCATTCTCTGGTGATTAACTGTTTGTTTCTAAATTTGCAGACTTTTAACATTTTAAAGGATGTTTTACTATTTTTAAGGTGTTCTGTAACAAACTCATTTTGCTTAATCCTCAAGATTGAGTAGGACTAGATAAAAAACCCAAAACACAGAATCTGGTATTTCAATAAATGTAAATGTAGTAGAATGCATAATAACCTTTCAGATTTCTACTATGTGTACAGCACTTTTTAATTTTTTTTTCCCCCAATAGTGCAGTAATTCCTTCACCTTTTCTTTCAAGTGAACTCAGTACACAGTCCTCTTGCTGGACACTGGCATCTATTTTCCATCCTGTGGGACATGTGTAGATCAGAATGATGGTTGCCCTGTTTTTCTGTCATCTGTTTCATTATAGATCTGAAGTGCTTTAAATTGTCCTCCAGATTAAAATGTGTTCCTAAATGGAAGGTTTTGCATGAGGAAAAACAAATGAGCAGTGCAAAGGACTCATCCTGTTTTTAAAAAGACAGATCATCAGGCTGTTCTTCTTTCACAAATTCTGTGTTTATCTTAACATTGGTCTTGTGCCCAGGTAATGTGTCCCTGATTTGTCATGGTGAGGATGAGGACAATATTCAAATGCATATCAAAACAAGCTGAATCTCATTGCTGAAGATGAGGGAGTAGTGGAAGGACCAGGCGTGAGTATGTGCACTGCAGAAAAATAAATAATTAAGAGGATCTGAATAATTACCATTCCCTCTAATCAATTCAGTGGGGCATATGCCATATATGAGGCAGGATGCTGGATGCAGGCAGTGCATGGGAAGGAAAGCTAGACAGAAATGTGGCTATTGCAGCAAAATAGCAACAGTCCGGTGTGTATGTTGGCTATGCCAGAGTCAATGGTGTTCTTAACATGGCAACCCATTTTTTCACTCAGCTTCCCTGGTAAGCCTGTCTTTTTCATCTACCCTGCTAAGTCTGTCTCTCTGAGCAAATACCAGCAGTAGAAAACAAAATCCAGAAATATCCACCTCAATTCTTTGACTGCTATAGGCTTCTTTGCTCAAGTTCTAAATGACAAAAGGGTTTGTTGGGCATTTTCTTTGTAGCAGCCAGTTGCAACTGAATCCATCTGCAAGCAGGCTTTTAAACCTGTAATGGCAATTTCTGGCCCTTAAAATGCAACGCTGAGCATTCCCTTACTGAGTCAAGAAAAAAATATCTTTGAAATATATGTATGCCATAAGGACAGCTCATATTTTGAACATCAAATATCAGACGCTGAAGTCTGAATCTACTTAAATAAAATTCTGATTACAAGCACTTCATTAAGAGTACAAGATAACACTTTAGTACAAATGAAGCAAAAAAAAGCCATCTTTCAACTTTTTCTAGTCAAGATTTTTTATTAGGATTCATATTTTGTCATAGGCTTTACACAGAACCTAACAGATCTATAGAAAAAGTTTTGGAAATAAGCCACTTTGAACACTTGTTTCCCCACAGGACACAAGCTGTGGTAGATCATTGTAACTTCTTATTCAAGGAAACACGTCAAAACGAGGTTAATTAATGAACTGAAGTTGGTAAATTCTTCCATTGTGCTCAAATCCAATGTAGCATCCATGTGGGTAAAAACAATCCATTTTTTGGGAGTCGCTAATGTTAAAAAGTGGTTATTTCAAAATGGGATATAAACTCCTATCCCTGTCTGCTTTTTTCATAATGAATTATTCTAGAGATTTTTTCCTTTAAGACCAACCTATCCCTCTCCTCTCTCCCTTGCTCAGTCTACAGCCTAACCAGGAAAATATCTGCTTTGTTAATGGAAATTACCTTTAGATGACAGCCCGAGAGGCTTAGTCTGAGTTAGCCTACAAGGGAGTCCTAGCCTGATTTTACATGACTAGTTAAGCCGATGAAAAATGTAATGAATTCTGGTTTTCTGCCAATGCAGATCACCCTGAAGTAGAATGCTGGCTAAAACTGAATTATGTGTTTATCATTTCTATTTAGTATCACTAGTCTAAACTGGGTCCTCCAGGAATAGTCTCATCAAACAGATATTCCCTAAAGAAAAATCCATTATTCTGGAACATGTAACTGTCCTGTGACACTTTAAAACAAACAAACATGACACAAAAGAACCCAACCAAACAGGCTGATGTTTGGAAGATGTGGGGTTGGAGTGCAAGACAAGAGTAAGTTCCTAAACTGTATTGTCTCACTGTATTTCTACATGTTCCCTTCCTACCTCAATCAAGTGAGGAAGCAGGATTGGATCCCTAATGGATCCTGTTTATGTATCCCCCAAGATAGCAAGATTTGGATTTTCCAAGTTGCTATGTTAGCAGCAAAACCAATGAATTTTGATTTCTCCGGGATTTGCATTCTTTACTTTCTTGAGGCCAAACTGAATGACTAACAGATGAATCTTGTCTGCCTTTCCGTCTGTGAAGATTGCAAGTTGTGTCTCTACCCACTGCTCACCCACTGACTTTCAGGAACTTGTGCAAGGATTCAGTTTTCTTTTAGACTCTCAGGATGAGTTTCAAATTGCCCAACAATCTCAAAAGTTATTCAGGGGAGGAAAAGACAGATAGACCAGGAAACATCATACTAGATAAACACTGCTTTTTAGAAGAACAAACAAACAAACACAAAAACCCCCACAAAACCCCAAGCCCAAACAAGCAAAACAATAAAAAGAAAGGTAAGCCCCCATGTTTTACTTCTCACAAATAACACAGCATTAAGGACTTCTAGGATACTAAGTCCTGCTATCCATGCTGGAGTCTAAAACCACTCAGAATGGCATCTGGCATCAGTGAACATGCAGGCTCAGCCAAGGTAGTACACAGACTATCAGAATCCTTTAGCATTTTTGGTAGGATGGTGAGGAATTGCAGATCTTGCTGTTGGAAATGTGTGTATACTGTTTTGAATCACACCTACATGTAGTCGCATTCCAGATCTTCAGAGGTGCCAAAACTTTTGCTTATCTAACTTGGCAAATATATCTTTTCACTCTTCTCTCCAAAGCAGACTCTTGGTTAAGCTTGCATATCCTATGCAGTGATTTAGCACTTTTTTAAAAACTGGGTTTTTTAACATCTTGATGTAATTACAAAAGCATATGGGTATCACTTAATCCTTTAAACCTTTCCACTGAACTGAATTACATTACATTAAATTACATGAATTACAGCCAACCATATGATCACTTTAACGCTGTATGTATATGAGGGTTACTGCAATAAATCAGATTACTTGTTGGATATTTTCCCCTTTGCTTCTGCTTCAAAATAAATTCCTAGTGACTTGGAAAAGGTGACAGTATATGCTTGCAAATGCAATGCATGCAGCAAGCAGCTGTTCTAGTAATACATTTTCAAAAAAGGTTGCTTCAGGATAAAGATTACTTCGGTCCTGTGTCTGGTTCAATCTCTGCAGTTTAAGAAAGCTCTTTTTTGAGGCAGAGGAGATGAGTAAGGCAGTGTTTCTTGTGACAAAGGGTGTAGGCCTAACTCAAAAATTTTCAACTGTGGCAATGTATTTGGGTGAAGAAGAGACATTTGGGGCCAAACACTGACAGAAAGTTACTTGTAGAACCCACCCTACTCCTCTGCTTTACAGAGGCACTGAACTGTGACTTCCTACACAATTCTTACCCTGGCCAAAATGTAGGGATGAAGTGAAAAGTTAGAATAGCAAGGGAAAGATTTCAAATGCTTCAAGGCCCTTATATAGACATTATTTTTCATGACTTACTGCAACCTTTTCTCCTTTTTCCTTTGATGCTTACGTGTAATGAATGGTCCTGTGCAAATAAAACCCCTGTAGGCATATAATGATACCAACAGAATTATTGGTGCTTGGCCTCTCAATTTCTGCTGCTGTAAGTACATATGCAATTCCTGCTTTCAATTCCTCCTTCATGGCAGGGGAACGTGCACAATGCTGTGTGTCTTTGCAAGACTAAAGCACTGGCTTATTATGTTTGCAAGGAGCTCTGAGATCTGAAATGAAGTTAAATGTTAAGACCTATTTCACAAGCTAGAAGCTGAAATGACAAATACCTGGACTCTCAACCTCTACAGCCCCACTCAACTGAATACAGGACAGCAACACCAGTTAATTCTGTTGCCTTTCTTACATATATAATGTCATCAAGAGAAGTGACTGTCTCCCTTTTTTTTTTAAGTTGGGTAGCAGAAGAAACATCCTGAACATGGACTAGAACTGATTCTGAGCTGCACTACAAAAAAGTTTGCTAGCTCAGTTAGTGTTTATTTCCAGATATCCTACTATTATTGCATTTTTAGCCATTTATCTTTTTCTTTTACAAGATGTGACTCACTGAAGTATGTTTCCTAGCCACACTGCAATCGTTGTGGTACAAAACAGAAACAGAACATGTCTGGGTTTTACTTCAAACTTCATCTCATAAACATTGTGCAAAGACCCCATGTAAACACTCTAATTGAGTTAGCATTTGAACTTACCATAGATTCATCCTTTAATAAATTTAAGGTCTTACAGATGCCAATAAACCAGTCTGTTTCATTTAGCACACTGAAGTCAGCGTAGAAATAAATAAATGCTAACATTTTTAAAGTTTCATATCGATAGAAATGAATGGTGAATGGTGTCCCAACAACTGATGTGAAAACTGTTGTGTAATCTGTCCCTATCTCATTATGAAAAGGACTTTCGCCTTCTGTCAGGGAGCACTTGTTGCGACATTTTGGCTACATTTATAATAGGAAATTACCCGAGTATCTAGTAACAGGATGTTCTGGTTTAAATGCAGAATTTTCTTCACTTTGAAGGGTGGGTTGTCACACTGACAGGTTTGTGAATCCCACTGGCATCTGATGGAGAACTAGAGGTTCTAGCTTAGAATACAAAAGCCTTTAGTTCAGAGGTTGCTTTCTTACTATACATTTAAAGTGTCATAAAGAAGAATTTATTCAGGATTAAACAGTCAAGTATTGTTGGGTTTGAAATATTTCCTAGAATTTTATGTGTTAAATTACTTCCTTCATGGAAGAGTACATGTGTGCTTATGCACAGAAAGTAAAAGTACTTGTATTCCTTTTGTTGTCTCCATAATTATTTCCTGCCCTGTCTTGTATTTAGCAGTGGAGGTACAAAGACAAGTTTGTTTCCTTTCCCTTTGGTCTGGCAAAGAAATGACTCAGAGCAAAAATGTGTTGGCAAGTCCAGTGACCTGTGAAATCAGTCAGAAATCAGATGAATCAGCTAAGGAATTAACTGCAGAAATAAATTAGAAAATACTAAAGCATTCTCATTACTGCTTGAGCTTGTTTCTGCACTGAAATCTTTCTAATAGATATTAATAAGAAAACAATAATCTGAGTTCCCTTACTAAACCAATAAAACAAATGTGAATTATCACATACAAATTTACATATAGCTTAACAGAAACACTTAATTTGAAATGTTCAATAGACCTTGCCATGGAAGTGGGAACCTACTTTAAGAAACCTATCTCCAAAGTACAACAATTGTAAAACTTGGATGAAATCATGGGATAAACCCAAAATAGTTTAAAAAGGAAGGAAGGAAGGAAGGAAAGACAACAACTTAGTTGTGTGAGAAAAGGCTTGGAGTTCAGGTCTGTATGTTTTTATTTCTGTAAGTTTTTTAGAAAATTTGTATCTCAAAATGCCCTTAAAGAAGAGAAAGCAGTGTATCTGATAAAATGTCTCCCTGATTTGAGTGCAGTGTTCATGTCACGTGGACAACACAAAGAGGGAGTTTGAACATCATGCAATCAAACACACTGCTATCTGGGGAAATTATTCTCCAGAGACTGATTGTGTTAAACTAAATACTGTCACCTGTATCAAACTCACTGGACAAATATTACTACATAAGCTTTGGTAAATTAAAGAAAGTAGATACAAATTTGAGGTCTTCCTTCCCTGTCAAAAACCCCAGGGTTTCTTTTTCTTTTGGAAAACCGTCTTGACAGCAGGAATAGGGGGTGAAACAAGTGGAAACAGTACCTGCTAGTAGCACTGCATATTTATTTTAGCAACTCTTAGGTGGCTGGCAGAGCTTAAGTGTCATATCTGACAGAGAAGGGAGACCAAGTGTTATTAGCCAGTATGTTTGCTTTGTGTGGGAGCTAAAGTCACTGGAATTTTTTCTTAGAGGACTTGACTGTGACCTCCACAATCAAAAACTGCCCTCTGCTCCTCACAGTTGGGTGCTGTCAGCAATCATTCACACCCAACGAGCGACAGTGGTTTGTGTAGCTGTGTACAAAGCTGGGATAGCTGTGGTTTTCGCAGCATTGCTAAAATACCTGACCAAGCTCTGCGGGCTGAGCTGGTGCTGCAATGACAGCACAAACAGCAGTGAGTTTTCATCAGCTTTCATGGCCTCTACCACAACTTGCATTTCTAGTGGGTTGGGTTCCATACTGTAGAGCAGCTAAAGGAGTTGGGATGAGGCAGCATCCATGAAATAAATGGCGTGGAATATCAACTGAAACTTAAATGGAAATGATTTATGTCAAGCTGGCTTCTGTTGGAAGACCCATACTGACAACTGCTTAGCTGCAAAGGTTTTCAATTGCTCTGATCAATGTAAAATCCCTAAGGCTTAGTAAAGGAGGTGGTTCATGCACATGTAGTGATACAGAGTCAATAAATTGCCCACAACTGGATTAGAAATCACCTGCCTTAGAGGAGCTCTGTCCCTAATCTCTGTGAACAGAGATTCTTTTGCAGGAGGAGGGAATGAACCAGCTTGTAATCTGTCCCTGCAGCAAGTCTTTCCAGGAACAACATAATTGCATTATAAAGAAGTTATTTTAGATGTGAAAAAAAACTTATAAACACATTACAGTTTGTTGTATTTACTTCATTTCACCTTCTTCACTAGACTGTTTCAAGGCAATGCCATCACTGAGCCTGGAAGCTGTTGTGAAGTATTTGTGAAAATGCTTGATTCATTATCAGTGCTTATTCATGGAAATTTGGACTTAGAAAGCTTTTTTCCCTCTGCTTTTATCAAAGTAGTAGCTCAAGCTGTGGAATCATCTGCCCCAGCTAGAGAAGGAAGCACCATCCCTCTCCATTCTAAATGGATAATAATTTTATTATTCATAAAGAATAATGAGAGGAAAACAGGAAATGTACCTCAAGGAAATGTTCCTCCTGTGTTCCAAAAGATGATGGCTTATTAAACACACTTAATCTATTTTGGTAGGATGCAAATCAAATAGCTTTAACCAGTGTTATATTGCCCACCCACATCTCTGTTTTATACCTGCCTACCAAACTGATTGTAGTGCGTTTGGGGATGTGTGGTGTCTGGGTTATTTTTCTGGGGTATTTGGGCTTTTGGGTTTTGCTTTTTAGTTTGTATTACTGATGATAAATTCCTTAATCAGTAGATACACAAGTTCTTTGATTTCTGTGAATTAGGAAAAAAGAAATTTTGCTTTATGTGGGTGGGAGTGGAAGTACTGTAAGTACCTAAAATTCCTCCTCTTTTCAATTTTATACACCTTGCACAAGTGCTGGCAAATACCTGATTGTTTTGGTGCTTGTATAGGAGAAAAAGCCTGTGAATCCGATTTCTCTTCCCTCTTACTCTTCAGAGGAATTGTGCTTCTTTTGGTAAGTTTTATGACTAACCATGCATTTGATTGCATAACTGGAAATACTACAGATGGTAACTTCCATGCACAGCTCTAAGGAAGAGGATGTTCCTTGTTTTTTCTTTTTTGCAGATCCTGTGACTGTTGATTCAATATAAAGTATTTTTTCTTTTTTTTAATCTTATCACAACTATTGAGTTGATCTTACTGTGCTGTCTTTGCCCTGAAGCTACTGCCTTGAGCCCTAACAGGAGGAGGCTTGCTCAAGCTGCAGTCCTGTCCATAAATATAACCTTCACTAGAGGTGGATGGTTGTTCTTTACCTCCTATCAGGGTGCAGATTAAAATTTAGTTTAGGACATGTCATTGTTTGCTGTCAAAAACATTCTGTGGCATGGGTGAATCTTGCCCACAAAAAAGGGACAAGTTTTCCATTGCATTCCCAGTAACTGCCTTCCCACAGTTTACAAGGAAAGAATTAATTGAAAACCTAAATTTACCACCAAATGAAGCTGCACAGATGTGCCCAATGGAACTTCACTGCGCATTGCCAGGGAGTGCATCACTGAAGCGGGAAGCATTGTGTGCTGGTGGGACCAATGATTACTGTGTTGCTAATTAATAATTCAGCACTGCAAAACACTCTACATTATTTTCTCTCCTCTTTTCAAAGCAACAAGTATATATTTTTCTACTCACATCAGAATTTAAAAAGTCTCTTTTTTAAGTCTGATGTATGTTTTAAAATAGAAATTGGATGTCAGTTGATGATCATCCTAATTTTGGTAGTTCAGGACAAAAATCTTGCATGTCACAAGACTTTTGTTCTGCTTTTCTCCTTTTTGAATGCTCTTACAGTTCTTCAATTGAAGTACAAAAAGATCTAATTTTTAGCCTATTTATTTTTCACTCCAGATGTGCTTGTCTTTATTCTCACTAATTAGCTTTCATTCCTGAAATTGATGCTGCTGAAGTAAGCAGCACCCAATACAGTCTCAGTAAAAAATGAAAGAAAAGACACTGATTTAGGTCTCTGAATTTTAATTGAAATAAGGTACTGATGCAGCTTTTCTGGCTCTACTTTTTTTTTCCTAAAAGGGCAGCAAAAGATTTATTAAAATTACATTGGCTTGTATAAGTTACAAGTTACAGATACTTTCCAGATTTCCACAAATTACTCGTAGAAATATTTCCTTTTCTCTTTTGGATGCTTTAAACACCTTCGAGAACAATTACATTAAAAGAGAAAGTTCCTTCACTGTCAAAGGGATTCTGTCAGAGACACTAGAACAAAGTGGGGCTGAGAGAGTTTGGAGGAAATAATACTCCAACTTTGCCCTTCCATTTGTAATCGGCATAAATGTGTCAAAACAAAGGACACATCCAAGAATATTTCTATCCCTTCAAAGACCCAGACCAAATTACAACCAAATTCTTTCATCATTTTTGTTTTATATTTGGCCAGTCTTGAGTTAGATAATGGAAACTTAATCCTTCCCTGCTGCAAACTATTTTGCAAGACCAATGACTACGAAGTCCACCTGCTCAAATCTGAAGAACAAAAAGATATTTAAGATTTGTTGTTGTTCTCAGAAAATATCCCTGAGTACTCTGGTGAGGCTCTTTCAAGACAAAGCTAAACCTCTAGTTCAAGAACGACATTTATCATGATCTGTAGTACAATGTTGTCATCAAGGTAGCAGACTTGGACTGCTCAGATTAAAAGACTGTATTACTCAATCTGACAAGCGTAACACTTCCACTCAGCAAACCACACTTAAATTCCTGTCTTGACCTGACTCTTCAGATGTCTAAAACCCTTAGGCCATATTTGGTCCATGGTTCCTTAGGAACTACCAGCTTTTGCGGGAACTACAGAGGGATCTCTTCACAAACACATGTCAGGATTTCACAATGCTGAGTCTGCACACAGCCTGCTGAGTGGAAATAAATCTTTTCCCACAACTACTCTGTCAATAACAGAACTGCTTGGAATGAGTTGTTGTGGACTACTGTGTCTGTTGCATGACTGTGAATATTGTACCTATATGTGATACTCTGCTGAGCACATCCATCCAGCACAGATGATTTATATTCAGTCACTACTGGGCCAATGCTTTTTCTCCATATTTTTCTGCTTCCTTCAGGCCTATTTCTTATGTCCACTTATTCAAAGGGAAAAATCACTAATGACATAGTACTTATTTTTCACTACAGGATGTTTTCTCATAGTCCTTCTAACCTGATGTGAAGCAATCAACCTTTGGTTTTAACAGATACTCTCCCCAAAGTTCATACTGAAGAATTGAATATGTTCCAAGGTGGTTAAGTACCTTTCAGATGCATCCTGCCCAGTTGGCACACAAGGACCAGCAAAAGGAGCCTACTAAAATGTTCTCCTAAAATTGTCTGCTATAGGTTTCCTTACTGTGGAATATCCTGTTCTGGGAATATCTGTGTCCTGTAGGCAGAGTGTCCCTTCTGGATTCCTGAAAGACCCTGGCACTAAGGAGGAGGAAGAATTCTTGAGTGGAAAATGAAATAAAAAGAGACAGGAAATGCTTGATTGAAGAGAGGGAGGATAAACCTACCTGACAGAGTGTGCCAGTATGTGTCCAAAGGAAATGCTGGAATCTCCCTTCTCAAGGGACTTAAAAAACTAAGCATTAGAAAATGTACTGCAGGGAACAGCAAGAAAATGAGATGGATGATCTCATTGTTTCCCATCTTGTCTAAGTCTATGAATAATCCAGATCTCTTTAGCTGCTCTTTTTCTTAGTAATTTCCAAAATATTTTAAGTTGGGAATTACTTATTCAGTAAGAAATTATATTAATAATTATTTCTTTTAACCCATCAGGTCTGAGGTACAGCATATTCTGTAATCTACTTTCAAAATAGGTAGCTAGGTGTAGTTGCTAAACTCAGGCAAATATATATAGATACAGCTTGTTTCTACAGTGTTTATCTGCAGAGTTTTGGGGGCAGTCATACTCAACTGTTTGGTGGTGTGGTATGAGTAATTCTGTGCAAGTAAATCTTAAAGTTTGCATAATAATCTTTGAAGAGACTTGGAATTACCTTTGTTCTCCCACTACCACAGATTTTTCCTGATATATCCACATAGATATTGGGACACAGCAAGTGTCCCAGTATCTATATGGATGTTAGCATGACAAGCATACACCACCTATATGTCTCTAGCAGGCTTGGTAGTATTCATTCATTTAATAAGGGAGCAGAAATAGAAAGGGTATTTTTGCTGAATTGGAAATTTTATGGGTTTTTGTTGTGCTGTTCGCCTACAAGGTTTAATGTAATTTATTTGTGCAAAGAGCCTTCATCTTACCTTTCCCTTATTTCTGTAGCTCAAGTACAGTGTAGTTTGTATTGTTTCTATGTGACTTTTGATTTTAATTCCCCTTTAAGGAAATTCTATATATAAGCATGTGTACGCTTGCATAAATATTAAACAAAGTATCAGGGAGATACTTAATTCTGTCCCTAGTGTGAAATGTATTATATTGCTTTAACTCCAGCCATTCACAGACTGAGATAGCTGAATCAGATCTCAGGACTCGTACACAGATGAGATAAGCAATGTGGATATCTTAAACAGCCAGACTGTAAGTTCTTTAAGATAGAATTCATATAGCTCTATCCTTGAGTTCAGGGAGGTGAGCTAAGCAGATTTCAACATGCTATTACTTCACAAACAGTAACCAGTTTATCATCCTAACTCTTGTATTAAGGAGTGTATCACCAGTGTGTTTTCACACAAAGAAATTGAGGCACACAAAAATTGTACTCAGACTTACACAAGCAGTGGGTAGCTTTGCCACTGATGAGTGGAAGTATTCAGGGAAAGTTATGTGCCTCATGAGTGTGGGTAGAGATCTTGCATCCAGGTCCTGCACTTGAAATGTAGACTTTGGCACGCATGGTAATGTGACCCCAGAAATGTCTTGTTTCATAATTTACTCAGTGAGACATAGCTCATTCTAAAAGCAAAATACCAGCATTAACTTTTGTTTAGAAGAAGTAGTATCAAGAAGCTACATCCATCTAAGTATCTACCTGTAAAGAAGAGAAATTATTCTCTTTTGGATCCAAGACATTACACCGACTTGTTTAGGATAGACTTTCAAGGCTGCAATTAATGCTGAGAGCCAGTTACTTTCGCTAAACTCATAAAAATTTTAATCCCTTTGTGAATCTATTATGGAGAGCTTGTATTTGTCATCACAATGAGAAATAAACTTTTTTGAAATATCCATGCTAGAATTCGTGATGCTGTTTAGTAATTTCAGAAAATGGGCTTTCATTTAGCTCCTGCCACAGTAAAATTTGTGCAATACACTCAAAACAAGAGCATCCATCTGTAACACAGTATGTTCTTAATCAGGACAAACTTACTGTGAGCCAGGGGTCAGTCAAAAAAAGGAACAGGAAGCTTGCAGCTCTCTTTGTGAGCTTCAATAAACCTGTCCATCAGTATCTGTTCAGCAGTTCTCTATGTTGCAACAACACTTAAAGAAATATCAGTTAATTTAAATTTAGCCTGTAAACTTCTGTCCTATATACCATAACTGTTCATGATTCAATTATTTTGTATATATTATAACTCTTGAAATAATGTTTAGGACAAGAATGGTTAAACTAATGAATATTTGATAAAAATATGAAATAAATGTTACTTCATCATTTTCAGTCAGTAATAATAAAGTTGTGTCTGGAAGAGCTAAAGGGAAATAAAATTGCTGAGTCAGTTTCAGCTCTGTCTAGCACTTGTCTAAATCACTGAGCTTTTTCTAAGAGACCTGACTGAGGTTTGAATAGTCCTTTGGGTTGGGGAAGATTCTTTTGAATTGAAAAAAATTTCAGTCTTTTTAAACTTCCTCCTACCTTTATGCAGTAGAAGTTTAGCTATCCTGAAGCACTTCAGGATAAAACAACACACCTCTGTTTGGTCTCAACATAAATGAATTTGAAAACCTGTGCCTAGCAACCACAACAATAAAATGCTGTTGGTTTCGGTTTTCTTTTTTTTTCTAAAGGTATTATTTTTTCAGTAATGTAACTTTAAGTTTGAGCATCTGATGGAGGGAGTGATTCTTCTTTTTCTAATAAAATCATTGTCTTTGAGGCTAGCCTCACTCTAGAAAGGGGAAGTTTTCTGGCTGTTTCAAGCATTTTGACAGTCTTTCTTATTTTCTCCCTGCCCATGCAAAACCACAAATTTATTAACTGAAGATGTGATTGCCAGTTCACTGAGCTAAGAGACTTTTTCTGAGTATGCATTCAAGCCATTTAAAAAGGTATTTACCCTAAAGAATGTGCATAACCTTTAATATGCTTATGATTGCCAAAAGAAGGGACTTTTAATGTATGCATGTGAAATATTTAATAGAAATGAACTGCTGCTCCAGCTCTGAAAAAAGACTGTACTGAGAAACTTTGCCAGATGACACCAGGTCGTGAAGTGCTTTGTGAGACATGTCTTGGCCTGTTCTAGTTACTGATGAAATTTGCTTTCCACTTCAGTAAGGCCAAAATTTCACAGTTGGATGATGCCCTAGAGATTATCAAGAACACTAAGAAAAATTTTCCATCACCTCTGATTAATTACCCAGAGTAACAAGTGTTCCCCTGGGCCACGTTTGTCTCAGCTATAGATAAGCACTGCTGTGTGAATTTTAATGAAGTGCAAACTCTGCAGCAAGCAAGATAAATTCACCGCTGCACCATGTGGTCCTGTTGGCAACCTGGTACCATAAATCTAGAATAATAGTAATTGCTCTCTAATATAATAGTGCTAAGAACTTTAAGGATTCAAGTGTATTTTGAGGTGGGGAGGATGAAAAGAGGGGAGAAAAACATTAAGGAACTTCAGCGGAAATTAATTTAATGTGTAAGAGTTATTTGTAGAGGAAATTATGAAATACTGGCATGAGCATGATATCCATGAAAAATCTCCTATCCTTTCTACAGTACAAATAATGATTGTTTTCTTGTTAAATGTTTCTTCTTTTAAATATCTTAGTTCTTTTTAAATATTTCTTTTTATATCTTTCTACCAGTTAGTGCATTTAAAATATTTACTAGTGTCCGTAAGAATATACAGTAGGTTATCCAAAACAGATGTGGTTTTTTAACTAAAATAAAGCACTCCTTTGTTATAATCAATATGTTATAACATATAATTATGAATATCGTGATCACATCAGGTTAGTACATTGGAAATTATTCATAAAAGTTAGATCTGTTAGTAGATTTGGGATGTATGTCCTTCTTCACTTGGTTAAACAAAGTCATTGCCTCTCCCAATATACCTTGCTTTGTTTATCTTCTCACACTGAAGGAAAAAAAGATATTTGTGTAGCTATTCAAATGAAAAGTCATTTGGGACATACTTTTGTTTTGCCAATCCATGTGTTTCAGTGTCTTTCTTCCTCCTTTTTAGCCCTGTGCTGAAGCACAGCTTTTCTTAAAATCAAAGTGGAGCGTGTGTGTGTTTTGAACCTTTTTTTTTTCTGTTATTTGTACAGAACACAAGTTTGAAAGAGCTGGAATAATAGAGACACAAGTGTCTCTTAAAAATCTGCATTGTTTCAAAATTTTGTGTAGACTTGTCTGTAATCCTCCAAGAACTCCTCTGTGAGTAGGGGAGCATAATTTGTCTCCTTTTATAGATAGCAAACACAGAAGTGGAAAAGCTGCACAACTGTAAAAACAGACAGATGGTCCCTAATCTTTGACACAAAAATGGACCAAGGGTGATGGCGGAATAAAAGAACAACCCAAGCAAACAAACCAAACCAAACAAAAGGAACCCAACCCAAAACAATTGCCAGAAGACCTATCAGGTTTACTACTGAGTTTGTCCAGGGAAAAGCTTTGATGATTCACAAGTGGCTCTTGAGCTGCCAGTCTTTTCACTTTGCTTGCTGTGCATGTAGTGCTGCCCATCACCTGTTGTTAATTATAACATCCTATAAATCTAATGTTAGAAGACTGGGACACAGTGCCTGCCCTGGCTTAATGGACACTCTAGGAAAAAAATAATTTTTCAAGAATTTATTCCTGGACGAGCTTCTATGAACCTGGCATTGTCATGAACTGATACTTCTATTAAGAAAAACACAAGTGAGTGCCTTTAAACAAATAAGGTGCTGGCTTTGTACAATCACTGTGGTTTCAAACACCGTATCAAAAAACACTATGATGGGAAGCTATCATTTAATAAATCAAAATAGCTTACTTGGTAATAAATATTTTTCTTAGAAACCACAATATTCTCTTTTCTATGGATCATATGACTTTCCAGTTCCTGAATTTTTTTACATTACTGGAGTAACAAAGGAACGTGGGAAATAACTCTGTATGGTGAAATCATTCAATTAAGCTGTGCCTACACTGTGGTTAGAACAACTTAAAAATGTGTGATTTCAGGCACAGGTGATCAAATTATTCCCTTTTTCAGGTAGCCACAAGTTGGCTGGATTGGGCAGTGCTGCTTTTCTGAGATAAGGAAAGTGTTTCGTTTTGACTAAATAATTTAAATTTCATTTCTTAGCTTTGTATTCTACAAAGGGGTGAGCAGTATTTCAATCTCCAGTATGGAAAAAGTTTCTTACCTGTATGGGCTCTGAACATTAAAAAAACCACAACAAACTAGCAAAGGCCATGAATTGCTGCTATTGACTCTGTTCTATGTTGGCTACTGTTCGAGTAACTTCCACTTATATTGATAAATCAGCCTTTGTAGTTAGCAGTGAAAAGAAAGCCAGTATTTAAAATAAAAATAAACATGAAAGAAACTGTGCAAAGATGTAGATTCTGCTCTCAGTGACAGCCGTCTAAATTCAGATTCTATCTAGACACAAGTACTGTAAAGACTTGCACATAAATATCTATAAGAAACATACTGTTGCATTTACACAGATGTATTCTCAGATGCAGAATAACTGGCTGACATAAAATATTAAATTGACTGGCACCTACCTATTGACATTACAACAGACTATCAGGTGGTCTTAAAATTTTAGCAACAGGCTTTTCTGGAAACATATATGCACTTCCATACTTCCATGCATTTGTATATCAATTCATACATAAGTAAATTTCACCTAAAGAATACAAGTAATAAATTCTTCTGTAAGTAATACTGCTCCATACAAAGTCCTTCAAGTTTCCCAATGTCTGCTAAGAAAGGCATAAAAAAGTTTATACAAAGTCTGAAGAACCACCTTGTTTTACTGGAATCCCTTTTATGATGCACTTCTCATGCAAAGACCACAGTATTCTTCCATTTTTTGGTTCCACAATTATTCAGTATTCTGAAGTTTTGTGTTCCTGGGTGTGAGATTCTTTTTCTAATGAAGTGCAATGTGGATATGAGTATATTTGTATAGCTTCAATGACTTACTGGCTCTGCTTGCTGGTAAAAATATGGTTTTGATTATCCTTAAAACTCCTGATTCAACCTACTTTGGGGAAGTTGAGCTATACTGTTTTTTACTGTTCACATGACATGGTGTGCATTCTAGCTGAGATCCAAGGCACCGTACAGTGGACTGGCATCAAAAGAGAAACTGTTGCAGCAAACCTTGACTGGAAGCTGAAATGTAACTTAAGGAATATTAATACCAGAAAGGTATTGAAATCAGAGTTCTGGCTTTAGGCAAACGATTTCTCAGTGGTCCAAAGTGCTGGTTTAGGAGACGGATAGGACAAAAATTGCTGAAAATATATAAGAAATATGAAGCCTTGGAAAAAAAAATAAAATTGGAGTATCATTTGTTTAACAGACAGAGCTTTAAATTACCTCAAAGAACTATGTTCCATGTTGGTTACTGTTTTGTAATGGAATTCCATTACTTTGAAAGCAAATGTGGAGCCTGCAGCAGCTTTGTTAGATATACTTATAAGAATATATCTGTCCTGTAGCTCATCTTCCTGTGCTCCTAGCTCTGCATTTTGTTTCTTTTTGTATGGAGTGGTGATTTTATGACACACATTTAAGTCTTTAGGATTCATGTTAATATACTATGAATGTTGTGCAATGCTATTAGGGCAATGAACAGAAAACTGACCGTATCTTGATTACTGATGTGCCAGGAAAGGAAAAGATACTTTCTGAAAATCTTTTCTACATTAATTTGGTTCTGAAGTTAATTATATCTCTGCATGCTTATGGGCAAGCCTCAGAGCCACCTGCTCAGTTTGTGGTTTTTTACTACAATTCTGCAGCTGAGCGCCTTCCTGTCTGCATCCTAAGCTGCGTGTTCCTGTAAACACACTGTGCCTGTGTGTTACACATCAGCCCTGTGCTGTGTGCAGTTCCTTTTTCAAGGGAAAATGTGACACTCTTGACCAGTGACTGGTGGGCTTTCAGAAAGGCAGCTTTCCTGCTGAGTGAGTCATATTTATGAAGTAGGCCACTGTAGGGATGCCTATCCCAATAAGCAGAAACTGATCTCAATTGGTGTCTGAAAAGAAGTTCATGTCCTTGGCAAAGTCTCCCTCTCTTAGGATAATACCCTGACATCTTCTGGCTTTGTGACTGGAGAAGTTCTCATCTCTGGCTAGAGGTCAGCATTCTTGTGTAGTTTCTACCTTTTGTCTCTGAAGATTTTTGACAAGATAGATCCTTTTTGATGGTGATAATTTTTCTTAGGAAATGAAACTTTGACAGACATGTTAATTGCGTTGTTTCAGCATTAGACTTTGTCATTAATTATGTCAGAAAATTACCTCAGTCTAATAGGAGAGTACTTCACTTTACCAATTCTGATATCCACACTCCACATCCAGTAATGAAGAGATCATAACAGTGCTGAGTATCAAATTTGAAGGATTCTGACAATCTGCATTTTCTTTTCTAGAAAGAGAAGGAAGAAAGAATGTATGTTAATAGCCTTCAAAAAGGCAGGAGAGCAAGAAGATATTTTTGACTTTAACTGAATAAATAAGCTATTGAGAGTTTATTTTATTTTCATATTTTAATATTTTTTATATAATCAGGCATTAATACATTAAATAAACACAAAACAGCCCAGGAAAATTGTGTTTAAAACTGTTAAAACTCGGGTTACAAAGGCACCATGAAGGGCTCACATTTTGGTTTGTTCTGATTTTATGAGTAGCATCATCTGCGTTCCTCCAGTATGCTTTGGTGCAGCTCTATAATTCACAGAAAACTATGTGTTATTTTCTCACTGGACTACTTTGTATATTACAAAGGATCATTATTTTTAGTTATACACAACTAATTTTCTCTCCTCAACAGCAGTCAGTTTCAAACTTGGTCAGACTTTTGAAAAAGCAAAAGCTGGAAAGATGAGAGAGAAAATTGAAATACTTCAGTTTACAGTGTAAACTCTGGTTTATCGCAAAATACCAGACAACAAATTGCATCAACCAAAGCCTAAAACCAAAGCAGTTTTTCCCCTGCCTCATAAACGAGTAACAGTCGACAGCTCTGGAATGTGCACTCCTCTCCCATGAAAATATTTTTCCGCTCTGCCTTCTCCAAAACTCAGAAGTTCAAAGCTAAACTACTACATGTTATAAAAGAACAAATTTACCATGACACTTAAACAAAGACATGAGTCAGTGTATTCAGATTTCTTGAGGGAGGAAGGAGTTATGTTTCTTGTTAGGGCAAGGTTTTCAGTAAAGAAGTTATTTTTATAGTTTAATATATCTCCTTATAATTATTTATTCACGCAGATGTTATGTTTTACTGCACAGTTAAAGCTGTAATTCATGCCCTTTTTGTAATGGATATATTAATTGAGGTTTGCAACATTTCTCCTCAGAAAGCAAAATATTAACATCCTCATTAAACAAACGGGCAAATGCAATCACAGACATTAGGAAATTTGGTTCACTATTATTTAAGATATCCATGGCAGTCTGGGAACTTCAGCAGTTTCTCTTCGCTCTGAAGAGTGTTACTTGTGTTCTTGGGAATGGCATGAGCAAGGTGGCCAGTACATATGTTAATAACAGAGACAAAATGAGGTGACTGTGGACTGCTGTGGACAAAACAACCTATACTGGAATAAAAAGCATGCAATTTTGTGTCCTCTTGAATGTGAGATGTAGAACATAATAGATTAAGCAGCTGAATTGCTGTATGTAGTTTTTAAAGCTGTCTAGGAAACTTGGAACACCATTTCCATTTAGTTGGAACAAGTGGCTGACTCATTTGTCTGCCTTGAAAAACCTCTACGACTGTTCCTGATTGGAATAAGATGAATATTCTGAAAGTCATTGCTCTTGTGAAACAGGAAAGAAGTCACAGAAAGGCACAGGGCTCCTGTTAATACTGAGCCTCATTGACTGTAATATCAATTTGGAATATATTAAAGGATGCAAACTTCTAGGTACTGTAGCAGCTTTAATATGTCCACTCTTTCAAGCAGATTGATGTGGCCAAGATTCGTCCTTTGTGAATACAATATTTGGGATAGCTTGATCAAAGGTCTGCTCTGGATTCAGACCCTTGACACTGAATGTGATATTCAGTAGGACGGAACCAAAATTAGAAAATCCTTGAGCATGGAGAAAACTGACATATCAAACTGTATCCAACAGCCCTCACACACCATCAGGATTCAGTGTTCCCTTATTAATATGTAAAGATTTATTAGGTCAGTCTCTAAAAGCTGTGTTGAGCAACTATGCTGAAATTGAGGGGCACACTTTTTTTTTTTGCCTAGCTGGTTGCTTCACCTATAGTCATAGGTTGTCTTTAGCCTTTTTAAAATACTATCATATTGCACAGGGTAATACAGGGTTTTGCACAGGGTTTGTCTTTTTTAGAGGCCTTTAACCAACTGCACCATTGAATTTAATGTTGGTTATGAAGGAGATTGTCTGTGAAAAGTAACATTTCTAGTAAGGGAGAATGTCAGTCAGTTTTGTTGGATACAGGCACGTCACACTGATGACAATGCCTAAAAGCAGCAGTCACCTAAAGAGGGGAACCTGCATTAAGTGGCCCACTGAGTAGATGAACCATGTTTTGATAGCCTTTGGAATAAGGACAAAAGTGAACTCTGGTTGATAGGCAATAAACTCATATAATTTTCAGTCATCATGTGTTAAACTTTCAAAGTTACTAAGAAAGCAACACCAGGATATAAATGTCATTGAGCAGTAGGGTGCAATTAAGAGGCAGTACCTTGATAGAAAGAGGGCAGCTGATGAGTAACCAGCCAGTGGTAGTTGTGCTGGCCTCCTGTGTGCAAACAAGGGTGAGAAGGGGTTCACTCCTCCCTTTCCCTGGAGCCAAACACAGTTCTCACCTATGAGCTCCTTTGTTTGGCTACGTGGGCAACACAGGCAGCAATGCCCTACATGTTCTGCACCAGTCAGAACCACGGTTTGGGCAAACTCGGTACCAAACAGTGCAATAGGGATTACACAGAGCAAATATGTATTCCCGTGGCCCTTGCTTCCACCTTCCACGTTATGCAAGTGAGCAGGGAAGGGACTTTCACCAGAGGTTAGGAAAACTGTGATTTATAATGTTGGTGGCAGGTGGAACAGGAGAGACTGTGGGACCAAGGGAGCCAAGTATTTTAAACATCTGTTATAGGCCTGTGCCAGATGCAGGATACCAGACAAGATGTGCCATTTGTCTGTTCTTGAATGGAATTTCCTATGTCCCTAATACCAAGCAAACTCTTGTTTATTTATAATATAACTACTTCTGGTTTTGTAGAGATGATATACAGCACATTTCATCTTTTTACTTTCACAATGACATTTAACACTTAATAAGTTATTTATTTAGCTGTGTAAATACAGTCAGGAGGCTGTTTTGCTTTGTCATGGGTGAATCTATAAAGGCTGGAAAACTACTCAGTTTAGGGAGGCTGCCTTGTGTAGTTTCCTGAAGTACAGTTTTCTCTAATGCTTGTCTGGGTTAAAAATGGGACTCGGGTTCTTACAAGACCTGTGTCAGGCAGTGATTTCAAGTGATCGTTTGCATGGGCACAGACAGAAGAATGATTTGGGAAATGATGACTGTTCTCGCCTGACAGCGGATTTTCTTGCAATTCCAAGTGATTATATTTAATAAGTAATTCCAATTATTTCCCAAAGGAATAAACAGGAATTTCTATGCAAAACATTTTCTCAGAATATGTAAATTCAAAACTACGGATTCCTAGTGGAAATGTAAGCATTAGCAGTAAAAGTCTCCCAATTCCTGGAGTGCATTTCTTCACAAATTTTGACAGAAACAGACTTCCCAGAGTAACAGCATCTCTCAGTGAGACTGATTATCTGGAGCTGATTATCCTACCTTTAAGTCTCTGTGCTACCTTATTAATACAAAAGACATAAGCCTCAAATTACATTTAAGACCAGGAGAAAAAGTCAGTGCTGATATATATAGCTTGAAAAGCAAAATGGAACAGCCCTACTCTCCCAAGACCTGGACTACCAGAGTAAGCCAATTGCACAGAAGGGTCTATCTTTTCTGCAGATCAACCTTGCTTACTGTCAGCATCCTTCCTGTCACCACTGGAATTCCTGTTCGCTCTTGCTCCAAAGGCACATCAGGCTGGACTATCAAACCTGCCAACCTTTTTCACAGGTCCTTTCTGGTACCTCTGCTCCAGCATCACATCTCCCCATCCTTTACCAGCAAGCTGTGTCCTGATTATCTCACTGCTCTCTGAACTAAGACATTTCTTTGAACTATTGCTAGATTTTGAGTTTACAGGAGGTGACACCCAAGATAGACTTCTTCACCTGGGCCCTCAGTTGACCCCAGCTTTTTCACTGAAATGCCTTGGTTTCTCTTGGACAGGAAAAGAGAATTTAAAATAAAAACAATCTGCAAGATGGAAGAAGTGAAAAGTTGTAGTGATGGATTTACTAACGAAACCACAAGGCCCACATTACAACTAATGAGAAACCAAGTTCCTTCAGTGATATTACCTCTAACATTTAAGGTCACAACGTACTTCAAAGCATGTGCAGTTAACTGCCTGCATAAATGTGCTTCATGAGCTCATCCCTTCCAGCCTCACTTTTTCTGTTTGTAAAGCTGAGGCTGTATTATTAGACTGGGGCAGTGCTGTGAAGTCCAGCTTCTGACAAGAGATGTTACAATAATTACTGCAGCAGATGTAAGAATCAAATGAAAGCAGCCATTCAACGAAGTACAAACCACAGTCATCACTTATGTTGTGTGCTATTGCAGGTATAGAACCAGCAGAGCAGAAAAATGTTCAGACTTGCTTCTAGATATAATCTTCTGTTAGGAAAGTATCTCCCTCCCCGCCTCCCTCAAAAAGGTTTTTCCAGTACACTTTGCTGGTTTTAGCTGTATCTAGAAAAGATACAGCTGTGTTTTTTGGCTTATACAGCTTGAAGCCTGAGCTCAACATTCAGCAACAGCTTAGTCTGAGCTGTTTTACAAAACTATTTTTCTGTAAACATTTTCATTCAATAGTTATCTGTGCTCCCTTAAAGCATCCTAGTGACTGGGTGCCTTATCTTCATATTGCCAGACTGATCAGATACTTACTTGGGAGGTGGTCTGAAAGCTGGGGACAGAGGTGAGACAGAGACCATTTAATGAAAGCTGGATTCTGACATGGAGTCCTATGATAGACAGTCCAACAAGCTGCTGCTGAGTGACAGAGAGCAGCATCTCAACTGGCAGCTGAATGAATATAGTCAGTTTGAAGAAGAATTTTTACGTTAGCCTTTAGCTCATGGGTTTGGAAAATCATTTGCAAAAGGACCCCACACAAACAGGGCATAAAATAGACGATCCAGGTTGGGGCTTGGGGGTTTTGCACACATTTACACTTTCAGGTACTCAGATTCTTGCTTGAGGTTCAGGACAATCATACATGTAGCTAAATCATACAGTGCACAGAGGCTGCTTTAAGGAGGCTGTTGCTTCCCACAGAGGTAAAGTCCAGCCAAGAATAGCATGTGTTTCCTCCTCTGCATCTAGCACAACTGCAGCTAAGTGGTTGCTTATGTTCAAAAATGAATGAAATATTCAATGAAAACAAGAAGCTTCACTGACACGATCACTGCTTCTTAATCATTACACAAAATAGTGTTGTCTTGCCCAAGCGTGCCTGGCTCTCTAAGAATAATGGAGACAGGACGGTGTTTGTATAGTTGCTGCTTTTTCTGAAGAGTGTGCCTGTTTTGGGGGCATGTTCACAAAGGTATTACCCCAGAAAGAAAGAAGTACATCTGGAAAGAGCATAAACCAGGTTGCCAGACTCTGGCACTGCTACTAGAAATAATTCTTTCTCAGGAAAGTACCAAAATGTGGCTGTCTGGTTTGCCCACAAGTATCCGGGCATTTTTCTTGGCAGGCATGGATACCGGCAGCTGTTGGCATTTTGATTGCTGCCCCAACTAGTGTCTGTTCTTTCTCTGCTGAAGATGGAAGAATACACTTGTGGTTAAATCACTGGCCTAGGGATTAGGCAAAGTGGTTCTGCTCAGATTTTAGTCTGCATCCTTGGCCAGGTCACTTAAGCAGGAATTTTGAGAAGTGCTCAGCACCCACAAATGGGATCAGATTTTTCATAAGCTCTCTGTCTCCACTGAGGCACTGGCCAGATGATCAAAGGAATGTCTTAGAAAATCTGCCTGCAAGTGTCATTGTGAGAGCTACTGGGTGCTGACCATTCATGAAAATCTGGTTGACACTGAGGTGCCCATATGGGAATCAAACTCTCCATCTAGCTCCCATCATGATGGGAAGACACTTGAGAATCTGGCCAGGAGCAACCTCTTGAAATGCTACACTAGCAACTTTCTGTGTCTCAATTTCCTCTAAAACGAGAGTGATGTTGCCAGGGTGCTTGTAAGGATAAATTTATTAACCTGCTGTGTGTGAGGTTCTTGGATGCTTCTGAAACCAGGAAAGGGAGGTGAAGCATTTGTAGCATAGTGTCTTTCCAGACATACCAATCATCTGTGTAAACCGGACTGTGTTCAAGTGACTGGAGCAAGAGTCCAGGAGTCAGCTTTACTCTATGTTTGCTCTTTGCTCTAATTTACAAGCCTTCAAGTTCAGGAGCTGCTGTTTTTTGTTTGTCTCAAACCCTTGACCATGAGTCAGGGCTTCACCATGCTTGGGGGTGTAATATAGGTAAAACAGTAATATAGATAAAATAATTCAGCCTTAAAAACCTTTGTGCTGAACAAAGCAGAGCCAGGAGAATACACTGTAAAGAAAGAAATGATGAAGCTGTTCCATTCAGCTGTTTGCCTTCTGAACTCTCTGCCTGTTGAGTAGAGTAGTTTTATCATTTTCTTTCCTCACATATTTCTTTCCTCACATCCCATCCAAGTGTTCGGTATTTTTGGGGGGAGTTCTGAGGGTTTAGAATTTTAATTTTACAGGACTGGTTACTCTTATACTAGATACCCATATACAGCAGTACCTTTTGCAGGTGGGGTTTTTTTGGTTTTTGGATTTAAAGATCCAAGAACATTAACTTCAAAATGGACCTTTTTTTTTTTTTTTTTT